>JAVSBT010121101.1:0-15129 GCA_033118115.1 Pharyngocirrus eroticus
CAAATCCTTTAAATTATGAACTTTTATTTTTAATGACATTTGACCATGTACTTATATCTAGGCCATCATAGATGTGTTCATCACCTGATGCATTGCATGGCCTGATATTTTACTTCGAAATGACAACAGGTGAAACAGCTCTCAAAGAAGAAGCCAAAGGATTGGTCCAGAACAAACAAATATTTGATCAAATGTCATATACAACACTAATGATAAAATGTCTTCTATGTTTATGAAATGTGTAAATGGCACATATGGAAATTTTTCTATCTGTCATGGGCTTCCAAGATATGTTAGGTGTTATCAATTCAATTTGTTAAATCATTAGCTAAAATAAACTATCTTTGTATCAAACTTTTTTTGAGCAAGTGAAACACATTTTTGAGAAATTGACTCTAATCTACATGTATATGGGTTCAATCCTAGCATTGGAAATACATTTATATTAAATAATAAAATATATCATCACAACTATACTGACACCATTCATAATAAACAGTACGATTATCATAATTATCATCATATTATTTTTTGTAGTAGTAGCTGACTAGTTGATAAATAAGTCCTGGACTGCAGAATTTCAAAAATATTACATTCATCATCAGTCTACACTGCAGAAAAATCGACAGAAAAAAATCTGTCGACTACATGTACAATTGTGCATACATGTAATTAATTAATTATGCATATAATCGACATGTTGAAGTAGCAGTAATTTGTAGAATTGTTTGCAGTCAAAAATATTCTTGATTCTTATTCTTAAAACTTTTAAAACCAACCTCAGTATAATTGACAGAGCTTGATATCCTTATGTTATCTGCTAGTCATTTTTTTATCATGTCAATTTGTCACTTTAAAGGAAAACCATACAAAAACATGAGATAACCTTATTCCACTAGGCTCGTTATTTCTCCAAAGATCAACTTTTAAGTAATTGAAAAGAGTATAGATTTCTTGTTAGATAACATAAGTACAAGTTTATTGGCATTCAGTGAAGTGTCACATAAGAAATTAAATAGACATTATTCTCAATTTGTAGTAATAAAGCATATTGCTATATATACACTGCACATATTAAAGCCATATTAAGAGGTTGGTATATTGTGTATCATAGGATATGCCAGACCTGAATGCAGTTATAGCAATGGGATCCAATCATTTTGATTTTTATCATATTTCTGTTTTTAACAATATCCCTTTCTACAGATCCAGTTTGATTATTTGAAATGTAAAGAAAATTAAAGAATACTAAACTGTGTATTGTTAACGATTTCCATTTCCCCATGTATTGAAAGTAAATTATTCACGTTACATTCACGTGTAAAATCATGATACATGTAATGATGATGTATGCAGATAAAATGTGCATCTTTCAATTTCAAAACCTGTTTCGTATTTCTTATCTCTATCAGTATCAGTAATTTATCCTCATGGCAATAAATCTTAAGGTTGGAAATGCTATAATTCGTTACTTTGTACAATGGTTTTGTGATGTAATTATTGGAGTTTCTGAGGTTTCTATTTTGTTCATCCAAGACATACGGTGCCATAACTATATAAGCAGTTGTTTATAGACAAAAGTAAATATTTTGAAAAATGCCATGAAGAAGGCATTGTTTTCACTTCAGATATAATATTTCTTTCCTAATCAGATCTGTGCCGACAATTTTCTGTTTTATTTTGTATATTTGACAGGATGCTGCACCTGCCATTGATGAAAATGTTCTCAAAAAATGACTGGCCTCACAGGCTTTATTTTCTTTTCCCTGCCTAGAACTGTGGTCAAAAGTATGTATAACCAATAACTTAGATGTTATGACAGGCATATTTTTACAAACTTTTATTGCCATAGAAAATATTAGAATGAGAATTTAATATGTCAGGTCAAAGGTTGCCACAAGCCAGAGGGATTCCATGTCTGAAATCGTAGAATCGCCTGCCAAGTCAGACAAAAACATTGTGTGGGGGAAGGACGTAACGTATTTGAAAAAATCACACTATTCACAGCAAGCAAAAGAATATCACGAAAACGTGGTACGGTTATGTGGTCTAATGTTGTAAACTAAACCCTAAGCATTGAGAACTAATATAGCCCCCTCGGTGAGTTTTATCGTGCTCAATCTAGGCAGAATGACAAGATGCAAGATTGCAATGGATGGAACGCTGGGTGGCAATTGCCTTGTCGAATTTTCACGCAGAGTTCCAGAGATATGCAGATCTCAAAATCAAGTTTTCTATTATCATACCTTGTTGCTAATGTTGTCGTAGAAATTCTTCAGTTGATTTAACCAGAGAAAAGATTTTTTAGGAAAGTTTGGATTCGTATTTTGGTACAGCTGTTTTTGATTCATTATCTTTAAATTGTAATTCAATTACGTCAACTCCCTTTCATATTCATTGGTAATATTATTTGTATTATAACTTATGTCCACAAAGTATCATTTCTATGATAAAAGAACATCCATGGTTTAACGTTCACCTTTAAACTCACTTTTCTTTCATTTGATACATTTCTACATTTTAAAGAAAATCGATTAAGTTATTATAATTTATCCTTGAAATTTAATTTTAAAAATGACACTAAAAATAGTTAAATCAAAATTGAAATATGAATTAATAAACATTGAAGAAACATAATTTTAATCTGTTGGAACAAAAAATAAAAATTATTTACAAAATAGATACAGGTAAGTGTAACTATAGCTTATAGGTATTATGCATCAATTAAAAAAAAAGCTTCCTTAAACACTATTGTAATAAGTCACAGCATATTTAATAAAAGGGGTTTATCAAAAGATATCATTTCACTTTACACAGGATTTTACTGATATGCATTTGCGAATGTAACTTGAATCAAAATGGCCCCCATCATTATCTGAGTGTATCTGACCTAGTATCTTCCTAAATGACCTCTATCTGTAAAAGGTGGGCTTAATCAGAAAATACAACATTGATATGCGATAACTCTGAATGACCTTGATAAAACACTCCGTATTGAATACCTTGAGAGAGATGAGACTGGGTATCATCTGTATAAATAGTTTTATCTAAAACACATATATACATGTTCACATTTCTGATAGTCATTTCTGATCTATATGCCTATTAACATGTTGTAACTTGCATTAGAAAAGCAAATAAATAAATAAAATCCAGTATATCTTTGCTTACTGCAATTTACAGGCTATAAGTGTAATTATTGAAGAAGAAAAAAAATCACACTTTGTAAGATGATTTTTTTTCCAAGATTCTTTCATTCTATAAATAAAATTTGTTTTCAGCTGTCTGACTAATCCAAGATTATCAAAATTATAGATTCAAGAAACAGTTTACATTTTTAGCAGTACAGTACAATAAAAAGAAAGAAAGACAACATAGAGAGCTGCCAAAGAAAATGTTGCATGGATATGCTCTTAGATTAACTTAATCCGACCCAGATAACAATTTTCAACAGGCTAAATCAAAAAGGTTACTTTACGTGTATATATATATATACATAACATTAAAAAGGGATTTGTCAACGTCGTGGAAAAAAATTACGTACGTGAATGTGTAAGTATTAACGTTGCATTACAAACGAATCTTATAAGGAGAGAGGTCATCTTATAGAACAAAATGTACAAGTAATGCAAGAGCGTGATACTTTGAGTCCCTTTGTCTTTTAGCAATAACTGTGATTATAATGAATTGATACTTTGGTGTTGAACTCTATTATGTATAATTTTTGTTCATAGGCTATAATCATGCAGTTGCACATTTCAGGTAGTCGCAAAATGAAGAAAAAATATCCTCAAAAAACAGTGTCTTTGTGGGCAGAGTGGATAAGATATCATACAAACCATAGCCTGTAAAAATCCTATAAAAATGTCAGCCATTTTCATTTTGGTAATCTGTCAAATCGCTGCAGATTTCTCATTTATTTTTATCCCCCATCAAGGGGCCTCGTTATAAGCAACTTTGATACCTTTGAAATGTTCTCTCCATTATTATTATTCCCCTCCCACAAGGCGCCAGCCGACTGTCTTGTGAAAATAACTCCTCCCTCAGTTCAAGAGTTTCTTTGTGACGATCTTAGAATGATTTCTTGAATTATGGATTCTATGTTTTTACTTATAGTTATACACTGTACATGGATATATACGTTTTTAATTTAAGTGTCAGAAACTCAAAAAACATAATGTGCATATGTACATTCCTACCACTAAGAACGCAATCTTAAGAAAAATTAAATACCTTTTCTTGAGTGACTTTCACCTACAGTCAACGAACAGAAGAAACAACCAAGCTTTTTAAGTTTTAAGAATGTGTTAGAAATTTAGATGGATGGATTCCTCCAAGTTTCAATCACTTCAAATCAAACACAGAAATCTTTATTTTGATCAATTGGGTGATTGAGATTACATTTAAGGATTCGTGGCAAATATAATGAAGTAAAACAGACAGAATAATACCATAGGCTCTATCTTTCCTCTTAATTTTATCTTATCCATGGACATTTATTCGGGGCTTCTGTATCGTAACCCTGTTTATTGATACAGGAACTTTATAGTCAACTTTTACTGGAAATCTTCTAAATCTTACTTCAGCAAAGTAGATTTTGTTATCAAGAACACAACTGCAATCTTATCCTATAGATAGCTTTAGATGGCTTTTGCCCTAGGCTTTTTCATCCATTACTGTCATATAGTGCTATTTTGTGTAGTGGGTTTTTGGCAGCGGTGGTACCAAGAGACGGTGAAAAACAGGCGTCTGATTCTCTTCACATTATTGCTCTAAGGATATGTTGACTATGTTGAGAATGATGAGTTTATTATTAAAAACCTAAGGGGCTTTAATCAGTCTCCTCTGGGAACTACACTGAACTATATTATGTATAGTGTATACTTGGATGGTTTCGCGTGCCCACCCACTGTTGACGTAGGGGGCCCTAAGTTTAACTTCACTTCATGGCAGGAAGAGAAAATATCAGATGTATATCATACTCCACTCATAACTTATGATTCATGATTTTTTCAAAGAGATGATCTTAGAGATAAAGATAGAAAGAATTCATCACTGCTAGAAGTTTGCTCATCATTTATCAAGGTTGGCCAAACTTGACATAATTTACAGTTGTTTGTTGAAAGCTTATGTAAAAATTTCCTGAATCAGAACTAATTGAAAGACTTTTGAGTGTTTTCGTTAGGCAAAAATCTATCATGACATATTGGTTGGCTTTTAGTTCTTTTTCTCTACACTAGAGGAATTTTCCAATTTTTTTAATCTTTGATCACTGGGATGTAACAGGTATAAAGTTGAGAATTACTTTTAGTTTTTATTAAGTCTTATTTTTCTAAACAGAAGTAAACTAAATAAGATGGAACTGTTTGTAGGTATGAGAAACAGGTAATGTATCCATTTTGTCCAAAGAAAATCTTTATTCTATATCAGTAAATAGGCTTGAGATGAACTCAATGTATATACAGTAAATAATTAGTAGATAAGATAGATAGGACGGTTTTTTTTTCTTACAGTGATACATAATATATAGTTCATTTAATTTGAAAATAGTTACATTATTACTTAGAATACGACTTACAGGTCCTGAACCTTTTACACCAGTTACTTTAAAAGATTGTGGGATCAAGTATAGGGTAGTTAGTAGTTTACCAATTCCTCACATTTGGACCAAGCCCTAATAACATCAAAGAATAGGTTTTCTTTTGACATTTTATACTTGAATCTTGGTTTTGATTTAGATACATTTCCTTTAACTTGTTTTATCCATTTTTAACAAGTAATTGTGTGTTTATGAATAAATATATCAATAATAGAAAAAAAAACTCTCGTGATTAATACACTTATTAGTTATTACCTATTTTTTCATTCTTACTTTTATCATCGTTTTAATACGTTTTGATCAAATTAATTCTTATGCTTTGTTCACATTCCAAGTCTAATTTTTCTTCTCCAGCCAAAATCATAATTTTCCCCAAACAGTGGCAGCAGATACTGTATACAGCTTTACGTGTACATATATATATATCCATGCACATGATCCCTATCTTTTTGTTATCATCAATTGGGATGTAATTGTACAAAAATCTGTATTTTCAAGGAGACCAATTTAGATAGAGAAAGATCACTTGTATTAACATAAAGTTAAGGCTGAATGAATATCTGCGAAAGCTGACACGTTCCTGGTTAGATAACTAACTACTATCACTGATATAAAGGTAATATATTACCAGAAAAGTGTGTAAGGGATGGGCCATGTGGAAAACAGAATTCTTTAATTTTGTGGTTTTGTTTTTAATGTTTTCTCTTTCTTTCTGGATTATATCACCATAGTACAATATTGGCACCAACATCCAAACATAAAGTGAAGTGATCATCAAATTCTAGATTGTTATTTATAAATCTAATGGGAGACATCCATCATGCAATAGTGCTTTTCATGTTGTACAAAGTGAATGTTGTAATCCGTTTCTCATAAATAAATAAGAAAAGGAGAGAGAGGGGGGAGGGGGGCTTACAAGGTAAAACGAAATAAAGGGGATGTTGGGGAGGTATTATATATATTATATACATACTGCGTTGCATACTTTGAGGATTTTGATTATCAAAAGTGTGAATGGTTTTTTTATGGCCATCAAATTACAAGATTCATCAATCAAGTTTTGCTCTGACCACCCTTCCTTCTTAAAACAAACCTTGAAGTATGAGACCATAGACATTTTCTAAAATCTTAAAGTGAACAAAGGGGACACATTTTTTGGCTGTATCTAAAATGCAAACTTTCAGGCAAAATCTTAAAAATCTCCAATGAAAGGTTACTTTAGCTCATTATTTTTTGTAACAGTTATATTACATTCTTTGTGAAAAATGCCTGAAGATGAACATAATAAATGGGAAAATGTTTGGCCTGTATACCTTTTGAAGGGAAATAACTACTTTGTGGTTGAGTCTAGAGGAGTCCTCCACTTAAAACCTTGAGAACTACACCCATCTATGTCTCCTAAAAAATACAATAAATTCCATAAAGATAACAAAAGACATCGTTTATAGAATTTTTTTTTACATTTCAAAAACTGTTTTGTTTTTATACTGTTTTAAATGGATATACATTTTGTCCTTTTAGTTATCTACGTCAAACCACGCCATCTACCGAGAAAACATTGCCAAAAATAGTTGTAATTTTAAAAGACACATGGATTCGATTCAAAGTCTACAATGCCAAAGAAAATACATTGCAAATCCATTTCTTGTACTGCACAATTTATAAGTTGAATTTTCAAGATTTTCTTTCAAAACTGCTTCAAGCTGAAATGTTTATTTAGACATAGAAGGTTAACTATTATGTCAAACTTAAGAGAAAATAACGATTGTTTGTGTAGGTTAATTGCATCCAATAGACACGAACCTGCCGGGATCGTTTACACATGTTTTCATCTTCTAATAAAACTCACACCAAATGGTAAGCCGCTGTTCACCACAAGGTATCCCATGCGGTACAATAACACATCGCTTTGATCTTGAGTACTGTTAGCTTAACGATAATTAAAATGACGTGCAACATTACATCCTAATATAACAAACATATGGGGGATTAGATACAAAATATCATTAGAGGTTATAAAAAACTGCTCCATCCCTTTGATTGATGCACATTCTGGATAGAAGAGATAAGCACTATGGTGATCTATAGGGCCCCATACGGCTCTAAGTTTGGTTTATTTAATTAAAAACCACCAGTCGTATGTAAACTAATTGAGGAAGTAGACACACATTAATAACTTGAAAAGATTTTACAGAAATGACCAACAACGAAAAGTAAAATAGAAAAATAATGTGTTTTGAAGGAGGTGTGAAATGGAGAAGGGGGAAACGAAATGCCACTTGTAATATATCTCCCTTCATTGTGACTTTCTGAAAATCATCTCCCTGCAGTCTGTTGCTGAAAATTCCAAAATGTACATTACGGCCACCAGGGACATCATAATTTTGATTTCCGGCCTTAACTTGTAATATCAGAATGAAACTTAAAACCTCGCATACTTTTTTTTGCCCAGAAAGGATATTCATTTTTTATTTGTGTGACTACATTATCATGTTATTAAAACTAAAAGAAAGTACCTTGGTCAAATGTGTATCGATTTTTTTCAGGAGATGCGTTTACTTTTAATTTTTACCTTTTTGTATCTATTCTATTCTTGGTTTGTTTTTATAAGAGTTTTCGTCCTCTCGATTTCTTGTGAAAAAAAATATCAAGATGATGATGATGATACTCTGAGGAATTCTTCACGGTAGTCAATCGTAGATGGAATGATAACCGATGTATTGACACCTTACAAATTTATATTTCCTGGCGGTTTAGGTTGCAAAGAAAGAAAGAGCAGGTCTCTGATTTAATACACCTGACTTAGCATTCCAAGAAGACAGTTCTGGAGTGCCAATGATATCCGAGAAGGCACTGCTACCCAATCGCACGTGCACCTGTCAGCGCATGCTTGCCAACATATGCTTCATAATTTTGACAAATGAGAACATATCTGATGTTGATAACATTTGGAATCATCTCCGAGCATCTTTTTGAGAGATCGATGTCAGTATTGCAATTTTATCATAAGCTTTCATCTATGAGTAACTGTTGGGATGTAAATGGCAAAGAATTTCCTTGAACCCTGACCTCTTATTGGGGTTTAAAATTCGATGTTTTTTACCTCGCTTTGGTTTATGTATAAACATTGGTACCCATGCATTATTTATAGAGGTTGCATTCTATAATTTGATTTTTATTTAGTTTATAAGAGATTTAGTTTGAAATATATATATACATGTATAGGTGCATGAATTATTTAAGTCAAGTGGACATACCGTTTATTTACTATTGTAAAATTGAAATAATATATACATGTAGGTGCATGAATTATTTAAGTCAAGTGGACATACCGTTTATTTACTATTGTAAAATTTGCAAACCTCTCTCTATTAGTATTATGTATAGTTTACATGAGTCATAACATGTTGAAAATCAACGAACTGCACCAAAAATATAAAACATGCGTGTACATTGAGTTCTAACTTATATTAGTTAATTGTATATAATTATGTTTCTAACTCCTAGTCCTAGAATTGCTCTCTCATGTTTTAATAGTGACAGTCAAAAATTATTTTCACACTTAAACCTCTTATTTACTATACAGTTTTTTGTGTGTGATCTGTTGATCTTGGCTATTTCTGGCACATGTTTCATGTAAAACAACTTGAGACAAATTTCCAAACACATAAACGTCTGTTATTGTTTTGTTTTCTTTATGGTACTGTGATGTGCATTTACTTGACTTGTCTGCAAAATCTCACTTTTCATGACATTTCGATCTGCACAGCGTCATTGCTGATAGCATATGACTTCTTATAATGTGTAAATATATGGTAATATTTAGAAAAAAGAGGAGACAATATGCACGAATATGACCATCAAAATGCAAGATTTTTTAAAATCATTAAATATTGCCTTTTACCTGACCATTTTCCTGATGAGAGACCGATTGAAAATTGAAATTGTGCAATGTGACCATCATGTATATGCACCCCCATTTCCCTAATTGCCGAATTGCATAAACATTGAATAAAGGGATTTTTTTAAAAATGTAAATACATTTTTTACAAAGTCACAATAAAAGCTTATAAATTGTTTCTCAGTTGCACTGCCAGCAGTACATTATTTTTAATTTGTACAAATGAGGACTTAGGTAACATCTGACAGTTGATGTAAACCTTTTGTTAGCAGCACTGTGACATTTTGTCAAACGTCACACCTAAGACAAATTGGTAATTCACCAAATTTCAACACAATGTGAAGATCTATTCATCAAAGTCATTGTAGATTTCTTACAAGAACCGTTTTAATTTCCCATTTCACTGATTATCATTCAAATGTTTTTCTGAAATAGTTCAGCTGCACCAATCAAATATAATTATACAACCTTTTGAAATAAGAAAATATTGTATGAACGTCATATACATTTATCTGCATAAATCAGCTGCATACAGGCCATATTCTTGCAAATCCATCTTTGAAACATCTGAAAAATAAGAATATTATAAAAGTTCAAAGGATGTTAAAGGAAAACTAGGTCATTCAAACCGCGTGATTTACGTAATTATAAGTTACGTAATAAATGTAATTGTCTATCACGATTGTCTCAGACGTAATGGCATTTAACGTCACAACATATCATTGTTTGAAATGGCGTAAACATATCTGTACTACTATAAAATATCAGACATAATGGGGGAGGGTTATGAACTGAAAAGTGCATAGAAGTGGTTTTTTAATTCCTCTTTTTAGGGATAGGAGATATTAAATCTTTAAGGGTGAAATTTACGCTTTTTACCCTAATTTTGCCAATTCTTTACAAAATAAATCTCAAATAATAAATCTAAACGTCGGTATTTTCATCTTTGGACGGTAAAATGAAACTTATTCAATCCATTCTATATAAAGTATCTCCTATCCTTAACAAAAGGAAAACGTTTCTTAAATGAAAAACTAAAAACATGTAAAGAAACACAGAACACCGAAAACATTCCACCTGTAACAATGTAAACCCTGAAAATGGGATTCAATTACTGCCCCACCCCACTTGATCTTCGCACAAAGTGCACCAAGTTACAACTGAGTGACACCACAAAACCATGAACGAGTGCAAGGTAGGTCTAAAAAATAACAACAACCAGCTGTAGGCCGTAATAAAATTTGACAAATTTGATGAATATCCACATTAGTGTAGCTGCCAGGCCACACCTATCAAAATGCTAGAGTGGAAAAATGTCAAGAACTCTCATTAACTGGCTGCAATTAGGGCAAATGAATAGACTTGTACCGCAAAGGTCTGGTTAGTGTATCCTAGAAATGTACTATACGTGGATTAGTATTGGACTGGAGTAAATGAGTTTAAGATGAAGCTTTGATGTATGAACTACAACTTTGTTTACTGTTAGAAATTGAAAAGAATCATGGATCATGGAGGAGCCTTTCCATTCAGTGATTTCTTCTATAACTTTAATTCACATTTTATAATTTATGATTACATGTATTACACAAAACTGGTGATTTTAATAACTTTCTTCCTACCCCCCCCTATTTTCTTATTATCATTTTTTGTATTCATTTAACTATTCTACAGCATAAAGAACATTATTTTGTCTTGTATGTATAAACGATGGTAAGTGCCTTATTTCAAGGAGTACAAAAGATTGTTGTGTATTGTTAAAAAATCGTTCCATTTGCTGCTCCTTTCCATATTAAAATAGCAACTATATAGGAAAGTAAACCTTTTCCCAATAAAAGAAATATACAACCATCCTCTATTTTTGAATTATCAAAATAAAGTATTCCCAGTCCACACAAATGTCTGTCAATACCTTTCAGTGTTTCACCAACAAATTAAGTCATTTTGGTTGGACAACAAATTTATGTCAACAAATTTGATATCTCAAAGAAAATAAAACTGAATTTGATACACTTAATGAAAGTTGCATGGCGAGTCTCATAGATTTGGTCAGAGGAACTAGTCATAATATGTAGAGAATGAATAGATGACATTTTTAATGAAATTCGTATATGACATGTTATGATAATGACTTTGAATAAACTATAGTCACGCATTTTTGTGTGTTTTTCAACAATTTAAGTCAACAAAGAGGGAGGAGCGGGGTGCTTATGATCTTGAAGTAAATTGGTGTATATTGTCTTACATGGTGGCGCTACTGTGTTGACTGCCAATTTCTGTTTTCAATACATGCAATGCTATATATTCCAGCATATTCAATAAACCAATGACTTCTTGATATACATTTTTTTTTCAGTTCCATTTATTTAAAGAAAGGAACCATTATAGCCCATGGATAATCATGCCCATGTAATTCATATGCTTTCTTCCTAGAATGTTATCGGAATCGCTTCATCTAAACTCAAACTATTTGTAAATAGGTTTCCTACAAAACAGTCATCAAATCTCACTCTGGATATCAGTTAAAGTTTGAAAGGCTATCGACTAATCAAGTATTTGATGCGTTACACGAGTGGCAAATGCTCATTGCGAAAAGCTGCTATAAAACCTCGTCTATCGTTGAAAATGTTTACGATAACACCAAGACTCTCTACATGAAAACTCAATCTGTCGATTTCAGATAACAATATCACTAGTTGTAGATAAATCTAAGTGAAACTTAACAAAATTTACAACTTTCTTTTCTAAAGTAGCTTTAACTTTTAGGTTGATTTCAAAATTAAGTATTTTACACTTCAAATTTCACTTAAATTATAGAATGATGGCCAACTTCAACAACATGTATGTATCTAAAAGAAACAAAACAAAACAAAGAAACGAGAAGAAAAAAAAGCAAGCATAAAATGGATATGAGCATGAATAAGATTTTTCATCAGTAGATAGGCCCTTTATTTTTTCTCTGAAGTTTCTTTGAAGATAGCGTTATGGATAAAACACTTGGCCTTACCCATTGTTTTGAAAATATGTAATATAAATGTCAAAATGATGATTAGTTATGCACGTTATGGTAAGTAGGAAAATTACATCAGGCTAAATTTTATCATTCTTGAATTTCTTGGAAGTTTCTTTCATACTGAGTATTTTGTGAGATTTTTTTAGACACGATTTGTACATGTCTTTGGACATAATTTGTACCTGTCACGATTTGAATACGTCAACTCGTATACGTAATTCTTTCAGTCTTTCAAAATGTTTTAAATCTCTGTAGTGTCACCTTTGGGTCGCATATTATCTGATAACATTTCAACTTTTCAACTTGACATCGCATCAAACAAGTAACTTTAAATATGAAATAAAAAGACTTTGATCCAATTTAACAATAGAACAGAGAGGGGAAAGACACATCGAATTATGATTAATGAACATTTTTTTTTCTAACTGATGATCGAGAAGTAAATAAACCTTCAAAACAAAAATGACAAATTATAGTCTGTAATCTCGAGGTCCTGTTTACCAAAGACTTAAAAGTAACAAAGATGACTTCGCACGTCCATCAAGAGATACATATTGATTTTTATTTCGGATTAACAAAGAGGTCAGATTAACTTTGTTGGTATTGAATCGTTTCAAATTTGACAGGTTATGACAGTAGATCCATCGCATATCGACTTCAAAGTGATTTAAATGGACGGATTAAGGATTATCTCATAATCTGCCCCCTTTAATCGCATTTTATAAATTCCCTTTTTATGTATTGTAGGTCAAACTTATATGAATTTTATAACACTGTTATATTTGAACTAATAAATTCGCATTATTATTTTATAAGAATTTTATGTGTGCATATCAAAAAGAATAATAAGGTGTGCTGAGGTGTGGATACAAAACATTCTCTGGAGCTTTCAATAGGCCCAGCTTCGTTGTTTTCATAACAATTTTCTTTTCCTTACAATTATTTAGTTATCATTTTATATTGAAATGTATTGCTAAACTTCCCTTCTTTCATCAACTGGTATGTTTCATTTGATTATTCTGCATGTTAGAACAAAACTTAATTTATGCTGAATTTCACTAAACGTAAATACCAGTACTGTAAAGTGTAATCATATTACCTATAACATTTTAGGAATGGAAGAATTAAGGGTGGTTTTAAAATGAATCCTAATTTTGTTTGTTGACTTATTTGCATTTGTTATACTTGAAATTAACGATATTACATATACATGCAAGATAAACAATAATCTTATCAAAACAAAGTTTACATTTACGAACAAACAAACAAACAAACAAACAAACAGACAGACATTAAGTGATGATATTGTTATTTGGAAGAAAGACTTTGAATGCCTTTTATTCGAAAAAATTACAGAAAAAGTAGGAAGAAACATTTAAGCCATTCTCTTTTATATTAATTGATTCTTATTTTACATCAAATGTTGAGACTTATATATTATTATAAAAACAGCCCTGCACTATACGGAATGGATGCCATCACACAATGTAATGCATTTGCGGCGTGACTATTTTTGGTTCCCAAGCTAGATTTATTGCCTTCAGAATCACAGGATCGAGATAGGAAAAATAAACACGATAAGTCCCCACTTATATTGACCATCGATATCATTGCGTCCAAGTGATATTAGACACTTCAGGGTTACTATATTTTAGAATTTTGGCGACCATTGGTCAGGCTTTAAACCTCTCGAGTCCGTTCTAAAAGTCAAAAAGTCACTGGTGACTTTTATTACTTAATGACCACGATATTTACGATTCTAAAAGCTTTTGCACTATATTTTACCATTGTTTATTAACTGCTTTTGTCGACTGATTGGAGTGAGATGAGGTTTGTTTTGATCAGTATAGATTTTTTGTTGATGAATGGTTAATTCCATTTATTTAGCAACAAAATTTCACCTACTTTTATATACTTGTATTTTTCATAATAATATCCGAAATATCTGCTTATTTATTAGTATAGATTTTTTTATATTTCAGATTTTTATTTTTTCACTTTTGTTATATATTTGTAATTTACAAAAAATAATAACATGAATTATTTTCTAACAAAAACTTCCAAAACTATCTTGTGTGTATTAATTATAAAAAAAACACAAAAAAAACACATCTTGTACAAAAGCCCCTTTTCGAAAATAAAATTTGTAAAAATTGTGCGGAAAACACCAACACACCCTCCGTATTAAAATACAAGGAATACAAAAAAATAATGAAAAAAAATATTCTTGATGAAAATAAACCATTTTGGTCTGACATATCGGATGCATATAATAAATAATAAACTTGAAAGTATTCTTAAAAATAAACAATATATCTTGAGCATGTAATCAGAATTTCTGATAATGAGAGAATAATTGGCGATAAAATAATACAAACTTTAGATTAGATTATCAGAGAAAAGAGATAACTTGAGGGTTTCGCGAGAAAGTCTGAAATTTAGCACAGAATTTTCGGATTCACATAATCGCTACTGTGGATAGCTACAATCTGCAGTTGATAAATTTTATAATAGACAATCAAATAATGTAGTAGTATCGTTATACAAAGTATCAAAGAAATGATAAATCTACAGTTGATTTATATGCTTTAAGGAGAGAATATACATGGGAATGAGTTA
>JAVSBT010121212.1:0-15127 GCA_033118115.1 Pharyngocirrus eroticus
GATACAAAAATAATACAGTATGTAGTAGTGTGATGATAATAAGAAAAAGAGAAATCCTTAAACATCTTACTTTATCTCTTACATGGCAAACGTGTCCTTGACATAGAACCAAATGAATCAGACGTGTATAATAAATGGCCTGATCTATCTTTTAGTTTTTATTTTACCTGTCATTGTTTTACTATCCTTGGGTGAGTTTGTTTTTGTGACATATGTTGTGTTACTTGTACTTGACTCTGTACTCAAAACTCTGGTTGTTGTAGTCAATGTCAGTGGTGATGTTGTAGTTGCACTGGGTGATTCTGTTGTTGTTGTTGTTGTTGTTGTTGTTGTTAGACTTGGTGTTGTCGATGGAATCATTACATTGCACTTGATATCAACGTAATGAAAACCTAAATCAAAATAGTTTGAAAAGGAATAAGGATAAAAACATTTACATTTATGTACCTCTCCAAAATATATTTCTTAAATGTAGATAGGTAATCTTGTAAAAATCCTTACTTTTAAAGTAGATCCAAGCCATCCCTCCGGTTATTGAAAGGCTTTGTTTCTGTGTGAAAGTGATGAGTGTTTCACTGCTGACGCTGATTAGAATATTGTACAAATGGCTATGATTGGCTGTCCAATTCCCTATTTGTAAAGTTTCATTTGTTCCATATGGGGTCCCTTTGAATAACAACACCCCCAAGCGTATCATTACATTTTCTGATGTAGTAAGTCTACATGTACATGATTTATCCAATGGAGCAGTGGGGTCAAAAGAATCCTGAGTTATCATGTAGCCAAAGCCTTTATCTCCTTCAAATGCACTGCATGCATTTATCATTGCATCAACTGAAAATTATATTTGTATGGAATATTTATTGGATGTTTCAGTGACATTTTATGAAATATAGAAAAATGAGACGACACTTTGAAGACATTTTCATCAAAATATTTTTCTTTTCATATGAATGTCAAATTAATACAGTATTGTCAAACTTTTAAAAGTTTTCATCCTATGTCTGACTTTATTTACCTTTGACACACGTGTACATCATCTTTAAGCAGTAAGCATTTGTCTCACTCTGAGTGAAATTACAGCTTTGTCTTCCCGGACATATTCTCACATGAAACAAGGCTTCATATGTTCTACCATCAGGAAAAGAGCAGACATCTTCTTTGTTTTTGTCGATTGGATCAAAGCTTACAGCATTGTACACTCTTATGACTTCTCCACTAGCACATCCAATACTAGTCTTAGTGTCAAGACTTTCACCATGCCAAGAAAACTCAACTGAAATCAAGAAATGTAACAAAGTGTTGTTGACAGAGACAGTAACATATCTCTGTACTGCATGATTCAATTTCAAGCAACAACAAAAATAAATACAAACAAGAGTGTTTAGAATAACATTAACAACAATTGATCTATTGTGTTATTTGTGAAAGTTATTGTTTATTGAGTCAATACCAGATAGAGTGGTACCAAAATGTCACTGCAGGGTGTTGTTATTTTTATTAACACTATTGAGGAAATATAGCAACTTTAATATTTTTTAGTGATATATAGGCACCACTAAATCTCGTATTGAGTCCATTTTACAGTAACAAAAGAATAACACGTAAATCATACCTGGTGTTTCTCTGACACATACATACTGGACCATCACATAGTTTGTAAATGTACTTCCACACCTATTACGGAATGCACCAATCACAGTACAGTTGTTTTTATGTTGACAGTTATATACAGGTACGTCTGTGTGTACAGTACAATCAGTTGATGAATCAGGACAAAAAAGAGGATCTTGAACGTAATGACTACTGACTCCTAGGACAGTCTTCTGTATTGAAATCACTTCTCCATAATTACAACTAAGATCCAGATTTATACCATATCCATTAAAACAGACCTTGGCAGTTTCCACTTTACACTCAAGTTGTATAACTCTGGCAAATACTTAACAAATAAAAAAAGGTCAAACATAATCATATTTGCATTGGCATTGTAAACTCACACATAGATTACGGACTGAGCAGGAACAACGATAAAGTAAATAGATCTTTTTTCTTCCGATATTCAGACGTTGATATTTTACAAACTTTATAGAAAATGTATCAACTAATATAAAAACTGTCTTTTTCAAACCTGCATTCATAGTATGTAACTACTTACGGAACAATCCAGTGACGATGTAGAGGTATCCAAATGGAATCATTTTGAAAATGACTGGACACTTTCAGGAAACTGCTTTAGTGAGGAAGGGATCATATAAACATGTATATAGACTACATTTCTCTTACACTGAGTGATATTAAAAGTATTGGATATTTTTCTTCCTGTTTGATGTTTACAAAGAATTCATTGCATGGCTGACTATGAATGAAACCACAGTGAGAGTACACATCCCTATACAATTAAATGTACAGTAAGGTATACAACTCTATAGGAACAGGTCAAATCGTGACAAGTAGTTTGACATTTTCAAGTGTGCAGAAGTCAAGGCTAATTTACATTGGTCTATTTCTCGTGGAAAGATTTTTCATAATCCTTTGCCCGACCTTTTCTTGTTGTTTTGATTTTTTTAAATTTTTATTCACAACTATCAAACACATACATTAAGATATTTTATCAAAATGCAAATTGAATGCTGCAAGAATACCTGGCATTTCTCTGACATATAAATATTGGATCCTCACATAGTTTTTTTTTTTTTTTACAAAGCACATCAAAGCCACAATACAGTGTTTTTTTATGTTGACAGTCTTTCACCGGTACATCTCTGTGTACCGTACAATCAGTTGATGAAAAGGGACAAGAAAGAGTTTTTTTTTAACTTATATGAAAAAATATGATGTTTATTTGGCTAGTGTACAACTTGACAGAAGTATACGAAAAACATACAATGACTATAGCACTGAAATCAAATTCCATAGAGAATAATTATGTCGATCAGTTATACTTTCAACAATGTATCTAAAAATGCCCAAATTGTTCAACATAACGATGTCAGCACTTTTGGATGTTGAAAATATTATTCTCGTTCCAAGCAAAGTATCAAATTACAATCACAACTATGTTTGTGTGTGTTGTAAACTGACAGACTAACAACATCTGGCAGATTATTTAATGATAATTAAAACAACAAATTTGAGTCTTACTTTGAAATTATATCAGTTCAAGACGTCACAGATAGCTCTTAGACACGATACAAATAAAACTGAAAGAACTTTCGTCACTTAATCTTTTACCTTCAACACTCGTTTTATCAAACAAAATTGTTTCGTTTAACTTTGAGTATTAACATACATGGCTGGTTGTAATTCTTCATAATCAGTTGTTTGAGGAATTGTGGGTCCCAGTGTTTCATACTGTGAACCATTAGACATCTGTGGACCTGTGTTTACATAGCTCGGTGTGGGTTGCAGTGCATCAGTGTTCACATACTCTTGTTCATAATTTGAAGATGCCAAATTCAAACGAACTCCAGGTACTTGGATGTCTGAGTACAAATCCCCACCTTGACCTCCCTTTACCTCAAGGTCACTGGTTTGGTGCAATTCATCATATTCAGGTCTCATTGGTGCTATTGTTTGATTTTCAGAATCAATTAATGTTTCATATTGTGTACCGGGAGTAACATCCGGGTCATTACTGGTACCATTTGGTTCTGATAATTGTGGGTTAGCAGTGTTTACATAGTTTTGTTCTAGGTTTACTTCATGTTGGTCCATGTTTTCATATTCTTGGTTTCTTTGTAGCTGAATGTTCTTGTTTTCTTTTTTGTCTGAAGCTTTGTACCTAGAAAAAAAGAGCAGTTGAATGAAGGGAAATTCTTGTAATTTTTTCAAAGAATTTCTTTCTAGATTTTGAGGGTTTCTTGTTCTCCTCTTGATCCTTCTTATCATGATTGGGATTAGAATGTGATCTTGTAAACACAGAGTGTGATGCAATGCCTAAGAGAACACTTTAAAAATGACCATCATGTGACAGAAAAAAAAATATTTTGATCATTGGTGCAATATATGATCAATTCTATTAATTTGCTGACGAAGTCAGACCGCTTACACTCTTCTCACAAATATTTGTCCACCTAATATCAAATAACATGATCTTACCTTCTACAGATGACAGCAAGAACAACCGACAAAGCTATAACAACTACTACACCAGTTACAATGCCAGCAACTGAAAATAAATACAAAAAAAATCGTAAATTGGCAATTTTTAAAGTTCAAAAAGCATAAAGGTAATATAAGCTTCAAGTTGACATCTCATAAACCTGTCAGCAAATGATTTTTTACATTAAAAAAATCTCATTTTGTTTTAAAATGATGAATCAAATCCTATTGAAAAAAAAATCTTCTTTTATTGCTTCCATTATTATTTTGTTCAAATTGTATCTTAGATGGCACTAAAGCTAATATGTATGTATATACTTGGTCTAGAATGTGCAATGAAAACGCTACAATCTTTTAAAAACACATGAGGTATCCTTAAACATCGATCTTTATCTATTAGACGGTAAACATGGCATCCTTGACATAGAACTAAATGGATCAGAAAGTCTCACCCTAGACCAATATGAAGTTGAACACAATTAAACGAAAAGTAAGACTTTTGAATTTACCTAAAGTTGTACCATTCTCTTTCTGTGAAGATTCATTTGGCTCAATAATTATTTCGGTAGTATTTGTTCGTAAGTCTGTAGTTATGGTTGGAGTACTCAAATTTGCAGTTGTTTGACTTTTGCTTGTTGGTACTGTTGTTGTTATTGGTACCGTTGTTGTTGTTGGTACTGTTGTTGTTGTTGATACTGATGTTGTTATTGGTACCGTCGTTGTTGTTGTTGTTGTTATTACCAATACAGTGGAAGTAGTCATTGGAACCATTGTGTTGCATTGGATCTTGACAAAATGTTGACCTGAAACAAAGACATTCATTATATTGCCGTGTCACATGAATAGACTTCACAAGGTGTAGATAATAATAAAGTTATGCACTAATAACAACAAAAGTATCACCAAGTAAAGTGGAGTAGAAGATCTCCCAGATGCATGCACTTTGGACATGCATTATGATATATTTGTGATATGTAATTTCACATCAAAGATGGTATGTTAAGAATAAAAAAATACATGTTATCATTATTGATTTATAAAATAATTTGATGTGGGGATGTATAACACTTACTTGTAAAATGGATCCAAGCTAATCCACCTATGGAAGTAATTACACTGTTTTTCTGTGTGAATGTGATGAGTGTGTCACTGCTTGCATTGAGTGGGATGTTGTACATAGGACTATCATTAGCTGTCCAACTCCCTATTTGTAAAGTTTCATCTGTTGCAAATGGGGTCTTCTTGAATAACAACACCTCTAAGTGTATCATTGTATTTTCTGTTGCAGTAAGTCTACATGTACATGATTTATCCAATGGAGCAGTGGAATCAAAGGAATCCTCAGTTTTTATGTATCCGAATGTTTTGTATGCTTCAAATCCAACACATGCATTTAACATTGCACCAACTGAAAATGAGATTTGTATGGGAATATTTAATGAATGTTTCAGTGACATAAAAAGGAGGGAAAAGACACTTTGAAGACCTCTTTCATCAAAATATTTTTCATATGAATGTCAAATTAATACAGTATTGTAGAACTTGAGTTTTCATCCTATGTTTGACTTTATTTACCTTTGACACACGTGTACGTCATCTTTAAGCAGTAAGCCCCTGTATCACTCTGAGTAAAACTACAGCTTTGTCTTCCCTGACATTTTATTATGTGATTCAAGGCTTTATTGTATCTACCATCAGGAAACGAGCAGACATTTCCTCTGTTTGCGTCAATTGGATCAAACCTCACAGCACTATAGACTCTTATGACTTCTCCACTATCACATCCAATACTCTTTTTAGTGTCAGGACTTTCACCATGCCAAGAAAATTCAACTGAAAATAAGAAATATAACAAAGCATTTTTGATAGAGACCGTGACATATCTCGGTTCACGATTCTGTTCAAGCAACAGAAGTAAATAAAAACAAGAGTGTTTAGAATAACATTACTAGTAATCATAATACTATAGATGGTAAAAGTGACAGGTAACATTACAAATCCCTTAATTACAGTAAATAGTAGAAAGGTTCATAGTTTTGAACTAGCCACAGGCTAATAAGTATACAGATATGACAATGCATTATCATAGTCATATTGTTTAATTCGGAATTCAATTCCAGCAACCACACTCCTAGAACATATAGTGATCCTTTGTGTTATTAGTAAGATCTAAAGATAAAATGGACTCAACACTAGATTAATCAAAGAAGCTATATTCCTTAATAGTGTGATTTAAAATAACAACCCCTCATAGTGATATTTTGATACCACTAAATCTTGTATTGAACCTGTTTTACCACTAAATATCACAAATAAAACAAAACATCAATATATACTTTCCTACTGCTGTAATTACGTTAGGATATACATGTACAATGTAGGTGTACAGCATGTTTTTAAAAGAAACGTAAATCATACCTGGTGATTCTCTGACACATACATACTGAATCATCACATAGTTTGTAAATGTACTTCCACAAGGTTGACGCCAGCCACCAATCACAATACAGTTGTTTCTATGTTGACAGTATTTCACAGGTTCATATGTGTGTACAGTACAATCAGTTGGTGAATAAGAACAATTCTGTAACCCAGGGACCCAATGACTACTGACTCCTAGCACAGACTTCTGTATTGAAATCACTTCTCCATACATACAACTAAGACCAAGATTAATCCCATTACCATTATAACAGACCTTGGCAGTTTCCACTTTACACTCAACTTGTACCACTCTGACAAACGCTTAACAAAAAAAAGGACAATCATAATTATACTCTGTCATTGTTATTTGTGAAACACACGCATAAAGCATTTAATTTTTCAAAAAGCACCATTTTTAATTTGAGTAAATATTGTTACCTCCGATATTTAGTCATTGAATTATACAAACTTGATAAAATTGATCAACTTATAAAAACTGTCTTTTTCAAACTTGTATTCATGCTATTAATGTAAGTACTTACTTATCAATCCAGTGACTATGTAGAGATATCCTAATGGAAGCATTTTGAAAAATGACTGAGAACTTTCAGGAAACAACTAACAATGAGGTAGGGATTATAGTGACATGTATATTTTCTCTTACAGTGAATGATATTAAAAGTATTGGATATTTTTCTTCCTGTTTGATGTTTACAAAGAATTTATTGCATGGCTGACTATGAATCACAGTGTGAGTACACTTCCTTGTACAGTCATGTACAGTCAGGTATACAACTCTATATGAAATGGTCCATGCTTGGAAATAGTTTGACACTTTCAAGTGTGTAGACATTAAGGCTAATTTATATTGCGACCTTTTCTTGTTTTGATTTTTTTGTTTTTATTCACAACTATCAAACAAATAAATTAAGATATTTGATCAAAATGCAAATTGAATGCTGCAAGAATACCTGTTATTTCTCTGAAACAAATTGTGTGATTACCAAAGCCCCAACAAGCCACATTACAGCGGTCTTTATGTGTACAGTCTTTTACCAGAGTACATCAGTGTGTACAGTACAATCAGTTGATGAAACAGGACAAGAAAGTGGTTCTTGAAAAACAAATATGATGTTTATTTGGCTAGTGAAAAACTTGACAAAAATATGCAATGATGTATAGCAATGATCCGTTAACATTTAAAATTGCATAGAGAATAATTATATCCACCATTTATACTTTTTACAATATATAAATACATTTTTAATTGTTTAAATAACTATCTCAGCACTTTTGGATGTTGTAAATATTATATTAAGCAAAATATCAAAAACTACGATCACAGTGCACTTTCTTCACATCTTTGAAATGTTCTATCTTTAACATTCAACTTGTCAACAAGATTGTTTAGTTTAAGTTTGTGTATTCTCATACATGGCTGGTTGTAGTTCTTCATAAGTATTTCTTTGAGGAATTGTGTTTAGTTTAAGTTTGTGTATTCAAATACATTGCCGGTTGTAATTCTTCATAATTATTTCTTTGAGGAATTGTGGATCCCAGTGTTTCATACTGTGAACCATTAGACATCTGTGGGCCTGTGTTTACATAGTTTGGTGTGGGTTGCAGTGAATCAGTGTTCACATACTCTTGTTCATAATTTGAAGATGCCAAATTAAAACTAACTCCAGGTTCTTGGATATCTGAGTACAAATCCCCACCTTGACTTCCCGTTATCTCAAGGTCACTTGCCTGGTGCAATTCATCATATTCAGATGTTATTGGTGCTATGATTTGATTTCCAGAAACAGTTATTGCTTCGTATTGGGTACCAGGAGTAACATCTTGGTCATTACTGTCCTCATTTGGTTCTGAGATCTGTGGGTTAGCTGTGTTTGCTTCATGTTGGTTCATGTTTTCTTGGTTTCTTTTTAGCTGAAGGTTTTTGTTTTCTTTCTTGCCTGAAGCTGTGTACCTAGAAAAAAGGAGGACTTTAATAAAGGAAAATTCTAATAATAGTGTTTAAGAGTTCTCTCTAGTTTTTGGGGGTTTCTTTTTCTCCTCTTGATCTTTTTCATCATGATTGGGATTAGAATTTGATCTTGTAAACACAGAGTATGATGCAACGCCTAAGAGGACACTCAAACACTGACCATCATCTAACAGACAAAAGTGTATCAGACTGCTTATACTCTTCCCACTAATTATTGTGTACCTAATATCAGCTAACATGATCTTACCTTCTACAGATGACAGCTATAACAACCGACAAAACTATAACAACTACTACACCAGTTACAATGCCAGCTACTGAAAAAAATCAATTAAAAAACGTAAATGGTCAATTTGTAAAGGTCAGAAAGCATTAAGCTAATATATGCTTCAAGTTGACATCTCATAAACCTGTCAGCAAATAATTTTTCACAAAAAAAAAATCTCATTTAAAATAAAATAATGAATCAACTCCTATTGGAAAACATTTTCTTTTAGAACTGATTCATACCTTAAAATCCATGATTTTTGCGTTCATTTAAAAAAGTCACAACAGAAACCTACATGAAGTAAAACACAAGTAAGAGAATATTAACATTTTTGAATTTACCTAAAGTTGTACCAGTTCTTTTCTGATTAGTTATGATTTCGGTAGTATTTGTTCGTAAGTCTGTAGTTATGGTTGGAGTACTGTCACTGGTCAAAGTTGCAGTTGTTTGTCTTTTGGTTGTTGGTACTGTTGTTGTCGTTGCTGTTGGAACTGTTGTTGGTACTTTTGTTGTTGGTACTTTTGTTGTTGTTGTTGTCACCAATACAGTGGAAGTAGTCGTTGGAATAATTGTATTGCATTGGATGTTGACAAAATGTGAACCTGAAACAAAGACATTTATTATATTGCTGTATCATATGAAGAAACTTCCCAGGTGTACACCCATAATGATAAAGATATGCACCAACAACAAATGTATTACAACTTATTGAAGTGGAGGAGAAGCCCTGAAGTCATTCAGATACGTGTACCTGGGATAATACATAATGATGTATTTTTTAATGTTATTAATCACATCATAGTTGGTATGTTATCAATAAAACGTTGCTTGTAATCATTGATCAATACTGATTTATTTTACAATTGTATGTTAGGATGTGTAACACTCACTTGAAAAGTAGACCCAAGCCATTCCACCTTTTGCAGTAATGGCATTATATTTCTGTGTGAAAGTGATGAGTGTTTCACTACTGACATTGAGTGGGATGTTGTACATAGGGCTATCCTTAGCTGTCCAATTCCCTATCTGTAAAGTTTCATGTGTCCCATAACTTGTCTTCTTGAATAACAACACCTCCAAGTGTATCATTGTATTTTCTGTTGTAGTAAGTCTACATGTACATGATTGATCTACTGGAGCAGTGGGGTCAAAAGAATCCTGAGTTTTTATGTAACCACAGTCTTTATCTGCTATAAGTGCATTGCATGCATTTATCATGGCATCAACTGGAAATATAATGTACGGAATATTCTTAACTTTGGCTATTTCATAAACATTAAATGAAATGTAGAAATCGAGAAGGCACTTTGAAGAGCTCTTGCATCAAAATATTAAATTCTTTAAAATAAATGTCCGATTATACTACTCATGTCAAACCTATCTAAGACCTTACTTTACCTTTGACACACGTGTACGTCATCTTTAAGCAGTGAGCCCCTGTATCACTTTGAGTAAAACTACAGTTCTGTTTTCCCTGACATATTGATAAGTGATACAAAGCTTTAGTTGTCTCACCCTCTGGGAAGGAACAGACATTGTCTTTGTTTTTGTCGATTGGATCAAACTTGATGGCATTGTAGACTCTTATGACTCCCCCATCACCACATCCAATACTAGTCTTTTCGGGACTTTCACCATTCAAAGAGAACTCAACTAAAATCAAGAAATGTAACATAGCTTTTTGATAAAGTCAGTGACGTATTTTAGTGGATGATTCTATTCAATGAACAGAAATAAATGCAAACAAGAGTGTTAATAATGA
The DNA here is from genome assembly GCA_033118115.1 of Pharyngocirrus eroticus. Taxonomy (NCBI): domain Eukaryota; kingdom Metazoa; phylum Annelida; class Polychaeta; family Saccocirridae; genus Pharyngocirrus; species Pharyngocirrus eroticus. Next base: position 10,549 of record JAVSBT010121212.1, read on the forward strand.
GCTAATCAACCGTCATAATACTTTAAATGGCAAAAGTAACAGGAGACGTTAACTATCTTTTGTTCATTACAGTAAATACTTTAAAGGTTCATAGTCTTGAACTAACCGCTTCTATACATTCAGATATTGCTATGGATTATCGCAGATTATTCGGAATTTGTTTCCAAACTCTTAGAAGTCATAGTGATGTTTTGTACTGTTTATAATATTTAGTGTTAAAACAGAGTCAATACTAGATTGCGTGGTACCTATACAACACTTTTGCTAAACTACTCTTATAGTGTTTATTAAAAAAAAACCACGAATAGTGATATGTTGGTTCCACTTGATCTAGTATTGACTCCGTTTTACAACTAAATTTGATAAATAACACAAAACATCAATGTATTTCCCGATACTGCACTTACATTATGATTAGGGTACAGGTAAACGATAACATTTTTTCAAAAAGAAATAATGAAATACAAGTGATAGTAAATCATACCTGGTGTTTCTCTGACACATACATACTGGATTACCACATAGTTTGTATTGACACGTTCAACACCACACAACCTAAACAATCCACCCCATACAGTACAGTTGTTTTTATGTTGACAGTCATTTACAGGTACATCTGTGTGTACAGTACAATCAGTTGGTGAAGCTGAACAATCCTGTGAACCATGGATGTAATTACTACTGACTCCTAGGACAGACTTCTGTATCGAAATGACCTCTCCATGATTACAACTAAGAGACAGATTTAGACCATGTCCATTATAACACACCTTGGCAGTTTCCACTTTACATTTAACTTGTACCACTCTGGCAAACACTAAACAAACATAAAAAGGACAAACATAATCATACTCTGTCAATGGCAGTGTAAAGTCATGCATTGATTATGAACTGAGCAAGTAAAATGATAAAATAAATAGATCTTTCTTCTGCCGATATCTTATAAAAACTATCTTTTTCAAACCTGCATTCATACTATGTAACTACTTACTGAACAATCCAGTGAACATGTAGAGGTATCCAAATGAAATCATTTTAAAAATTGACTTGCCACTTTAAGAAAACAACTAACAATGAGGATATAGACAACATATCCCTTACAACGAGTGATATTCAAAGCATTGGACATTTTTCTTCCTGTTTGATATTTACAAAGAATTCATTGCATGGCTGACTATGAATGAAACCACAGTAAGAGTACACTTCTCTGTACAGTCGTATAACAGTAAGGTATACACCTCTATAGGAAAAGGTCAAATCTTGACAAGTATGTTGACACTTTCAAGTGTATAAAAGTTAAAGCTTGTTTACATTGGTCTATTTCTAGTGAAAAAATTGTTCTTGACGTTAAAGCAAGACTCATAATCCTTTGAGTGACTAGAAGTCAAGTTCATAATCCTTTGAAAGACTTGAACTGTATAATATTGTTTAAAAAGCTTAAAGCTGGCGAACACGTTGCAATGCTAAAAGGTGGAAAATTAATCCCTTGAAATATAAAGATTTGTCAATAGACTTCACAAGTAACAGTGTAGATTTCTAAAATGCCTCAAAGATTACAACTAAAGGCCTGTTAACATTGGGTCTACTCGAAGTCTATAATTGACAAATCTTTTTTAGTTAAAACTTAAAGGATTAACTTTCGAACTTTTAGCATTGTCTTGCTCTCTAACTTTAAACTTGTACAACTTTCAAGTCAGTATAAACACATTGACTTCAAGTCACTTTAAGTCTTTCAAAGGATTATGACAATGTCGTTAAGAAATAACAAATATTCTAGTTTCTGGGTTGAATAATTCAGATAAAGGCTCTGATTGGACACACTTTTTGGAATCGATTTAAACTTTTTTTTCTTAAATCTTTGAGACCCTCGGCTTAAAAGGTGTGTCTTACCACGACAATGTGACGATTTAAATTGTGTGGAAATGTTAACGAATGAGTCTGGAAGCAAATGCAAACCAAATAAACAAGTCTTTTCACTCTACAGAGGTTTGAAAAAAAAGGGCCATCAATCGATTCAAAAAAGTGTGTCTAACCACCACCTTGACATCCTTGTATTTGAATAAAAAGGTATTTTTACACTAAGATGATTCAAACTTTTCGTTACAAATCTGTGAAGCATTTTAGAAGTCTACAGTCTCCAGTTTGAAAATCTTTTAACAAAGATGTTTTTTAAAGTGCATTTTCACATACAAGTCTTTGAAAGGTGATTTTAATGTTGCTTTGAATTGAGTCAACCTAGTTTCCACACATGAGTACCTTCAATGCTTGGGGGAAAAACTACACTTCAGTATAATATCGTCTTATACTACCATCATAGAGTATATGTATATATACTCTATGCTGCTATTGCTCAGAGAAGCCTTCAAAGCAAGAACTATGAACATGATAACACCCAGCTATTTATGTACAGACAGTATCAGGAAGAAACGATTGTACTGGAGTCAATTTGCGTTTAGTTTTTTTCAATAACTAAAGTTTTTATTATTTGAATAATGGAATGTTTACGGTATATTTGGATATGCATTACATTATGTAAGTATCATAGCTATGTTCATGTAGATCTTAAAAATAAATACGTTTTGATAGTTACGGAAGGGTAGAAGTGAACATCAACATCGCTTAAAAAGGCAACTACGTGGGGGGGAATTATGGATAACTAGTAAACAGTAATCCGATCAACACCAGAGGGAACTTTTGGAAAGGAGAAGGTATACTGCTTTTTTTTCGAAGGGAGTTATGAACAAAAAATACATTTAGGAGTGTGCTCATCAATGTATCCTTGGCTGGTTGATGTGGGGCAAATATCAACTATGATAAAGGCCTAATATATTGGCTTAATAACCATGAGGCTGGTGGGGAATTAAAGGGCATTTTCAGGGCATTTACTCTTCAAACAATTTCCTCTTTAATATGACCATATGTCAATTTGAAGGTCATTCAGCCTGTATCAGGCAGATAGAATCAATTTCACACTGAGAATAAATATGTAATCAAATAACTATTGTTTTCAACATGTATCTGGGTCTGTAATCTTTAACATTGACTCTTGGATTTTTGTCACATATTGTGCTTTACAGATTACTAGGAACAACCCAAAGCTTTTATTCTTTTCATTTTTTTGTACAATTAGACCTCTTAATACGCTTTTGTAGCTTATGTGTTCATCGATCATGTCACGACAACTATAACTATAACAACAACAAGGCCAACTAAACCAACTACAGCAAGACCAACAAGACCAACAACACCAAAAACTACAACAATAAGACCGAAATCTTCAGGTGTTTTATTGACCAATGAGAATACTGTATCTGTCCTAGCATTGACCAATGAGAATACTGTATCTGTCCTAGCATTGACCAATGAGAATACTGTATCTGTCCTAGCATTTACTCAAGGATTACCTAAGACTACAACTGCAGATTTGAGTACGGAAACTATTACTGGTAATATAACACATGAAACTACGAAGTCAATGCAGAAAAAGAATAACACCACTTTAGGTAAAATATCGGCCCAATTGCATCATACCACACCAAATGAATTAGAAAGACCATCTTTCTCCTTTACTTTGATTTGATTTAATTTAAAAATTAAGGCTGTGACTTATTTGATTCTATTCACATTTTGTTTCTTTTTAGTTGCTGGGATTGTCACGTGTTTAATTCTTGTTTTAGCTCTGTTGGTTGTCTTTATTTGTAACTATAGGAGGTGAGATCTAAAACTATGAATTTTACTGCATAGATATCATAAAAAATACTTTTGTTCAAAAAAATGGGGATCAGTTTTAAAATATTCATTTAGGAATTGGATGATAAACTCTGTACAAAAGATTCTGTAGCGTTGCTTAACCATACCATTTCTAGAATAATGGCCCTGTTAGAGCAATTGGAAGAGTTTATGCACGAAGAAACTGGCAAAATCAAATAATCATGGATTATGGGGATTAACCAAACACATTAAAATAGTTTGCATGTTTTATACTTGGGTGAAACTATTATCAACCATAATTATGATATACTAAGTCATGAAATGTGAATTTATGACTTTTGGATTTAGCCAGGTTTGCACATGCAGAGTCTCTAATCCTATTTCCACTGCTCTAACAGACCCGGGGTGCTACGACCATAACCTTAAGAAAGACTTTTTAATTTTCATAGAGAATTGATACAAAGTAATATTTTGATGCTTGTTCTTGATAAGTGTTATTATGTTGTTTTAAATTGAATCTCGCTCCTTTTTTATCCAGACGTAACATCTCAGACAAGAATGAAAATGAAACCACACCACATAATACTGAGCCAGGAACTAACGGTAGATATGTAAACTTGGACCAATACACGGTAGGCCCTGAACCAAATAATGTAAATACTGCTACCCTTACATTGGAACCAGATGTGATTAATGGTATTCAACATGGAACGGATTTTGGAAATCCAGGAAGAACACCTTTAGGACATGAATATGAGGAGATACACTGGGAAAGTGACCTTGGAATAGCACGAGATCAACTTGAATATGAGTATACAATCACGGTACTTGGTTTAAACAGTTCTTCAAATGTATCTCAAAGTACACA
>JAVSBT010121434.1:0-15124 GCA_033118115.1 Pharyngocirrus eroticus
AGATGAATATGTTGCCTCTATTTAAAAATAAGTGAAATTTTACAAATGATGCTTATGAATTTTTGCAGAGTATATATATATATCATTTTTTAACAAGCTTTGTCATCATCACCATGCTCAGGACATTTTATAACTCTTTTGGTTTTTAAGAAGGGGTGTACTTTATTAAAACTCTTCAGGGGAAAACATGGTGTCTCAAAGCTTTGTGCATATATTGTGTCTTAAGATAAAACAGCAGCAACCATAAAGAGATACATTGATACGATATAATCATATCTTAATCAAACAACATTGAATGCTTTACTCATTTTTATCAAAATTAAACCCTATTCAAAGGCAAAAACTTAATCTTAAATGACTGATTATAAGGAATGTGTATTATACAGCATTATTTGATAGATTTTGTACGATGAAAGCTATTTACTTTTTTTGTCACATATCCATTATTCTATTTACGACTGAATCCATTGAAATCCTTGCTGTTTTCAATGACATTTGCGAATGAGGAAGCACTCATTGTGTTATTAATTATATCGATCTTGTCATGTTTGTATTGTATGTGTATGAGTACATGTACATAGAAAATTCAATGACCATATTTGGTTTGGAAATTGTCAAAATTGTTGACAAGTTTCTGAGAGATATGATTTCCATATTTGGCTTTCTTTAGAGCTATATTAAAGTCCCTTGAACAATGAGATACTTTTTTCTCTTGACTTCCTTATCCGAAACACCTAAATTCACTTCCTTCTTTCCGTATGTTGATATCACGATCTAACTTAAGGAGGGATGGGGGTCTTATTGCTTTTTTGATATGCACGAACACAATTATCATTTTCTTTAAAAAATAAAGTTATGAAAGTTAATATTTTTGACTTAAGGAAATCTTTAGATGCAGTTTGATATTACTCAAATTTCTATGCACCTAATTTAACATATGAAAAGCGACAGAAATAGTGAAGAAAACAAAAATCGAAAAAATATTATTGCTTTTAGGCAACAGAGATTTAAAAATGTTAAGAAAAAACAAAAGAATCTTTTAGAGCATATTTTTAGATTTAATATCGTGTCTCAGAATTGCTTTCAAATATTTCAAAACGAAAATAGGACTATTTAAAGTGATAAAGGTCACTGAAGAACTTGGGCATTTTGTAAACTATCAATTTTTAGCCCACTTTTGTCATGTACTTTTTTTTTTTAATTTGTTGTTGTTTTTTCTATAATTATGTTAGATAACAGCATAGAAATGTAAGTGATAGAAAACTGTGGCTAATATATACTTTCACAGCATTTTGTATTATTGAAAATGATTATTTGTGACATAATAATGCATGTGCAACTCACAAAAAGAAATTAGACCCTCATCCCCCATTAATGTTCATTCACCTTAGCATAGCAAGATAGTATAAGTAAACTTTTGTACCAAAGCTAAAATGTAATCAACAAGAAAAAAACTGCATTGTAATTGATATTATCTATCATTTCAAACACCAATACAAAAAACACACTAAAGGGCATATTTCAGGCAGCCAGGCTATATAACCAACATTTTTAGATTAGAAAAATAATGCTTCATCCATTTGGAACGTTATGAAATTCTTCAAACAAAAGTTGGAATAAAACATAACTTATAATTAGTACCTAAATATTCTATAACACATTTGAAAATAATATATCCATATAAAAAGAAAATCTACTATCTAACTTAATTAAACCAAGCAACACTATGTAACTGTCAGAATTTGAGAAAACATAAAAGTGAATTCGCCTCACCTTTGAGATCAATAGTCTTGTTGATTTGAATGAAATCTTGCAGACTTATTTTCAGATCGTAGATTTGTTTGAAATGTAGATAATTCGTATGAAGTTGTGTTCAAGTGCCCAGGTCACGCAAACTAACTTGGCAAAGCGAATCTGAGTAATATACATACCCTATACATACGTCAGAACTTATATATAAACTCATTTATAACCAATATAAGGAAACATTATTTGATACCAAAGAAATGAACGTGCATTATATCATGTATTTTGATATGAATCACAATATAAATCTTCCTGTTTCCCTTAACATTTTTTACTCCTTTCCTATTAACAAAATGTGAGAAAGTTCATAAATGTGAATTGATTTTAAATGTGTAGAGCATAACATTTTGTATGAACGATGTAAATATTCATATTTAGTATAATTTATTTTTGAAAACAAGAATTCAAATGATTCTTGATAAATTCCCACCTTAAATGATTTCAGATGGAGTATTATATCCCTCGTGAAGGTCTATTCTAAAATTTACTTTGACTTACACATCAAGATGACTCAATGCAATAAGGGAATAGAGAAAAAAAGTTTGGAATAGAAATATGCAGAAAAAAACCTGGCTTATCATATCATTAAACTGTTTTATAGGTGTATGCATTATTTTTTTCCGGGACTTTTTACCCTACCAGAGTATCTTATTTTGGGTCATTTATGTTTATAACAAGTATAAATGATAACCAATGGTGTCTCAGTACGTCATGATTGTATTTGGCCTTTAGTTATGATGAGCACTAGCCGTTTTCCATTGCAAATAGATATCTTGAATCATTTTAAAATGTATTGTCTGACTGGTCTTAATGATCTATTTCAATGTATTTCAAGCAATATACGGAAACAAGATATGATACCAAGGAAATGAAAGTGCAATTTATGATATATAAGATATGATTTACAATTTTGGATGTGTAGAGCATACTGGACTATTTGGATGTCCATATTTGGTATGGATATTGTCCAAGTTGCTAGCACAAGATCATCAATATGGGCAAATACTCTTATTTAAAACTCAATATAAATACACCAAATGATGATTTCCAAATATGTAATATCCTAAAAATTATTGGATACACATGGTATGGTTTAGTAGTCAACTTTTTGTTTGTTTGAGTTTCAATGTAATAAGACTAATTAGAAAATAATTTGGGGAGAAATTTCTGACTTATCTTAAAACAATGACTGAGCATAAGTTTAACCATTGAGATGAATTATAACAAACACACCTTTACCTTTACAGTTTTACCTGCTAACCTTTTTTTCTCTTGAATATTGTTTATGATCAGTAAGTATCTACTCTAAGTAGCAAAGAAGTATCAATATAATATACACTACTCAAAACTTGTATTTGGTAACCTTTTTTATACTTGGGGGGGTGGGGGGGGAGATAAAAATCTGAAATGTGATCAATTATGGATATGCCATTATTTTTATAACTTTATGGAAATAACATACAAGTAAATGATTTAGTTTGGCATTGGGAAATATTCATTAACACATACACTTATTATACAAAGCAAACTATTTTTATTTTTCATCATGACAAGTATACAATTAGCATGTACATACATACAACGTAGCATCTAGCTATATAGCTATATTTTTTTTACCAATATACAATACTAAGCGAAGATTTGTTTTGTTACTATCACTCTGTACTTTATCACATCAATTATTCTTAGATGATCATTAGGCATACAAAAAAGTAATATGTACATCTATAAGAAAAAAAATAGGTTATATAACTCTAGCTGCTATAGTTTTAGCATAATAGGCAACATTAATTATACAAAAAGCATTAATGAAAATACATGCACATATTTTAATTTCCTTTTCTTTTGACAAGAACTGTATCAACATGGATTGGGTAAAACTTATTGGAATTGATAAACATCCAATTTTTTTAAAACGATTATATGAAAATGCATACATATCTTGTTAAAGATATTGATCACAGAGTATAAGAAGATAGAATATTTTAATCAATTATCTGTCACTGGTAACCACACTATAATAGTAAACATCTCTATATAATACTCTTTTATTACAAGCACTGTTGGATACACATAGTATAAGACGATTCCAAATTAACTTGTGGTCAAAAAATGATGGCTTGGCTTGGTGAATTTTCCTTTCTTATCTTTTAATCTCAATGACTACAATCGGCTTTCCATATTTAAAGGACAGACAGGAACAAGGTACTATAATTCACAGATTGTAATATTCATGAATATATTTTATTCTAAATAGTTCTATACCACCATCGACCATCAGCCAACTGATCAGTTTGGAATGGCCTAATAGGATTTAGATTATATTCATCCACAACAATGTAAGTCTTTTATGTCATTTATATAAGAAGCAATGTTACATTAACAACAGATTTAACTTACAAACTGCATATGTTGTCCTTATAATTTTATCAATAAACAGTATCAATAAAAGAGAATCACTATCTTATACCAAACTAAGAATTCCACTCTACACTGTTTTTTGTATAACCACATTGTTCTCTTATAATTGGGTCTCAGGGAGACTCTGGATTATGGACCAAGTATTTACTTACTGTTTGCTAGTACATTGTGCTATTTGTTATTCTGTATACAATACACAACCATACATGTGGTTACAGTAATTTCAAATCCAATAACTTTGTCAAGTTATTGAGTTTGCAGTAATTCACTTTCAATAAAATGAAAATAAAAACAATTCTTTTCAAAAACACAACCAGGATAAGGCAGGAGTTTTTTAATTTTTAGGTTTTAGAACGAACTCAATTTTAGATGAGGGTAGGAGGGAGGGAAATAAAAATAAAAATAATTTTGTATAATATGAAAAAACTTGTTTTTTATTGTTTAATAATAAATAAAGCAGCAATTATAATGGAGTGTTCCCCCTCTAACTTTAGGTGTAACTAGTAAGCTTGAACTACTTCACCAATCAACAAAAAAAGAAACAGAACATTCACAGTTATAAGTATCCACGAGTCATTATGATATTTTTTTAAATTTTCTTTGGAAGTTGGGTCGGAATTTGGAATAATAATATAATTTTTTCAAATGCAAATTATTTTTATTTTCTATTTTGGCTCTCAAGAGGGGCGGCGATGTTTGAAAAACGAAAAATTACAAAACTCCTGCCTAATGCCTTAGATAAAAACTTAACAGTCATTTACACCTTTGTGTCAGGTATCATAATCATAGTCATGTGATTAAAACCAACTTGTCTACACAGTATCAACCCCAACATATAAATTGAAAGCCTAATAGTCAACATTTGTTTTTAAGAATTACTGGGTTGGAAATTAAGCCTCATTTAACTTGCCCTATATAGACCATAAACACTTCTTATCATAATTGAAACTCAATAAAGAGAAGTGTTTTTGGTAATATTCAATTGTTCTATCTAAAATCAGCCCTTTTGGTACTTTCATGGAATCGCACTTCATTACCATTTTGCACTCATTTTATATAGGTTGAAATAAAAATCAAGCTTGAATACATCATGGTTCAACCGAAGCAGACTCACGACTATTGGTTATAGATAAAGGCTTTATCTATACAAAAGGGCTTTAAAACTTTAGATCTCTCCCTGATGTCAAAATCAAGGACAATTTGAAATTACCACCCAGTACGATATCCGTAGCCACTACCACCTGTGCCATACCCTTGTACATAGGCTGAAAACCCTATACCAGCATTTTCATGTACAGCATATAGTTCATTGAAACCTTCCCTCAATGGGAAAACTTTAAACCAATAAGAAGCATTGCTCCATCCAGGAATGTTTAACCAATTATCTGACTGTACCTGTCCATTAAATCTCAGATATGGGAGTGTTTTGTAATCAGTAATAACAACCACAGAGTTGTTAGGAAAGGAAGAGGCGACATTGTTAGACTTATACTGAAGATTTGCAAATTGAGCCTTTTTCTGAAATGACCTAATGGGAGTGATTGGTACCATGAAGACATCTGTTCCAATCTTATTACAATCAGTACATGTCTCAACACGATAGCTTTTATTGTATTGGACGACTAGACACGGCTTGGAACAAGAAACACTGGCACATGCAGAAGCAGAGGTGACATCTCGTGTATAAAACTGACTTTCATGAAGAGTTTTAGTGAACTGATTTGAAGTTTCAAAAAACTGGATTTCAGTATCATTGTATACAGCAATGACTCTGAGGAGAAAACCGGCAGATGAATGCCTTCCTGCAATACTAGGGGCAATGAAATACTGACCTAGTCTAGATACTGGGGGCATGCTTTCATAAACTGCGTCAGAGTAGCTGGACGGTATAACTACAGTATCTGCCCCAGCATACACTGCAATAGGTTTGTTAGCCTTTACCTGATACCCAGTGATATCACTAGTATTACTGTACCAACCAAAAGTGTTGCTGCTATGCATCAGGAGAGTCTTTTCTAATTTCACCCCACCTCCTAATACAGGGGAATACAACTTGACTTCAGTTAAATCATTTGAAGCAGTAATTACAAACCCACCTCGAAAATCAACTGAAAGAGGAGTGTAAGTAGCAATGATAAAATGTGTGAATGACTCATCAATTGGTAAAACATTAAAACCATCTGTGGTGTGGCTTTTAGCCCCAATCAAACCTTGAACTGATACCCTTTCACTTGCTGTCACATACAGTCCCTTTTCCTGGATTACGTTGGGTGTCTTCTGTCTTACTTCATTTGGGAGATCATGTATCCGTGTTGAAGTATTAGCAGTCATCTGTATTGTCTTGGTGTACAATGGATCTTTACACTGTACTTTCACCTCAGTGTCCTTGGAAGCACTGATGACAATCTCATTCATGGAAGACTGTGGATGTGACTCTGTCCAATACATCCTCATAAAACTGATGAAGAATTCTTTTCCACTTGTATCTGAAATCAATACACAATGAGTTTATAACCGGTGACTGTCTCGCCACCTGGTGGCCTAGTTTCAAGCCGCATTATTTTGCAAATTTAACATATGAAATTGACCTATTATCGTTATGATAGACGTGTTTTAAATTCATGTTCGATCAGAATCTTGTATTACATATTACTACACATTGCTTTATCTTTTATAGTGTCTATTCCGCAATTATTTTCATAATTTAACCACTTTTACTATCATTTATCTTCCGTGGTTCAGCATGGAAGCTAATGGTATTTTAGAGAATATTTTGACAGAGCAACCCATTTAGCTATTATCGCCCGTTGGACAGCCAATGGCTACACGCTCATACAATGGGATCATCTCATTAATCGATTACGGTAATTCTTTATAAGAAAAATAAAACCTAATCATTATGACATGGTATTAATATCACAAAAATATTTAGAACCAATACTTTGTAAATAGAACATCTTAATCTTTATCTTTCATTTATTTCTCATTGATAGTGATCAATAGTGTCATTTGGTAGGCTATTTTGTACTTAGGAATGTGAACTTTACTAATAATTCATGAATATGCCAATACAAGCACAGCCTGTTAGTGGTTTCATTAGTCTGAAAGTGGAAAGCTTTGAGTATGTTGACCATTCAAAGTAATGAGCGACACAACCAATTTGATGCAATGCTTTTATAATGGGATGTCGGCCCCGATTTATATCCCTAACACCCGGCCTACCCCCCCCCCCTTTTTCCCGGAGTATGCGCACTCGATATTACGAATAGGCTTAAATTCGAAGAAAGAGACCGTGCTCGTATTTCATTCACGGGGAGGGTTGACAACGTGCCCCCACCCCCAAAAAAAAAAAAAAAAAAATTAAAAATATGTATATGTTTTCTGTAAATATAAAAAAAGATTTGAAAGCAAAACTTTCCTTATGTTTTCTGTATATATACTCTAAATGTGTTGCCATTATACATTCTTGTTCATCCAGAAGGTTCACTCAAATTGCAGCTATTTCGTTTTTTGGGGGAAATTATATTATTTGAATAGATAATACTAGAAACTATTTAAAAAAATGTTTATTTTATTGAATCGCTTTCCAACAAAAGGTTGAATTACACACAATTTTATTCTATGTTCATGATTACACATTAATTAATTATTTGTTTTCCTGGCCAGACTCACACATATTATTTTCTTTCCCACTGAGCTACCTTGTGGATTCAGTTAAGAAAAGCCATGAACTATACATATATAATATGCGTCAAATGTGACTTCTTTTATCAAGAAGCATCTAAAAAATTGAAACCACACTCTCCATTAACCAACATTGCGTATCTTCCTAAGAATATACATAATATAAAAGTCATCTCTTACAACAATTTCAAAATGGCCTCCAAATGTTCAGAATACACTCTAGAACGTCTAGAAACCTTTGGCCCCAGACCCCAATCCTGCTTTTGCCTTTCAAAGTCATTGAACGTCATTAAAAGATCTTTAAGACACAATCGGGAGCATATCGAAGTTATAAGCTTCTGGGGCCTTGATGGGCTCCAAACATAGAGCCTTTTGGGTATGGCTGTGCCATGATTGAAATGACCCCCCCCCCCCCCTGGGCCCCATCTTATTAATGTTTCCATTCTGCTGCCCCTGAATGAATCACATGCACCTACCAGTTATTTCTAGATCACAGTTTTTCCCACCAAAACCAATGTCACAGACACATTTGTATGTGGTATCATCAGGGATGCAGGTCCCATTGTTCAAACATTGGGATAAAGCACAGGCATCTAAAAGAAAACACAAATACATTTTTAGTTTATATAAATGAAGATTAAACTTTTCCAATTTTATGAGAGAAATTTGTTACATAACAATGCTGTCCTGCTTTAACTAAGTGTTGATTTAGATACATAGTGAACTTCCCAATCGCTGTCATTTTAACAGACATATACCTTTTTGCAGCTTATTTATTACATCTTCTATTTTCATTAGCATTGCTCTAAGTTGTAAAACTATCAATTCAGTTTAAAACATAAGTTTTGGCATGATTCAAATTAATTGTGATAAAAATGCAAACCTATTTTGATATCCTGACAGGTGTCCCCTGTAAAACCTTGTTTACACGAGCAGCTGTAACTGTTGCCATTGACACTGCAGTTACCATCATTGTTGCACGGGTTGGAATTGCAGGCATCTTTTGAGGAAAAAAATACTTATTCTTTGATTGACTTTAATGAAATAGCAGATCACAATCACAATGTCAGCCTATTTATGATACAGGTCAAGTTTAAGGTTGCAGAATCTAGTTAAGTAAGCCAAGTTGAATGTGTCAAGTCCATGATGTAAATTTATATGGTCAGGTTCCCTAGTTCAAGGGAAAATCTAAGAGTCAAGTTTAATAAGTCAACTCATATAGTTAACATAGGATAGATGAAGTTCAAGGATTTAAGTCAAGTTCAAATCTATGACTTCTTACTCATTCCAATTCCAGAAGTCTAGATTAAGTAGGCTTCTCAGAATTAACTCCTAAAACAGTATATCAAGGGGTAACATTGTAGACATTTTCATCAATCACTAGAAGTTCCTAGATGACTAACAACAAGAAAAGAAAGCAACAATTATTAGGAAAAGAACCAGGGTCAGTTGCAATTAAAACTTTAAGTCTAAGCAAGATTTTTTTGCTTAAGCAAGAAAAACTGCCATTGCTAAGATATTGCCTATTTTTAGTTGCAATTAATTAAAAATGACGTCTGACTCAACCAAATCCTTAAGAATGTCTGCCCTAAGCCAGCTCAATATCTTGCTTAGAATGTATGCAAAAACTAGGCTTTTTAAAGCTAGGCAAAATCTCAGAAACTAATTGCAACGCATTTAAGCAAGAAAAGATTGGCTGAACAACTTTTTGAACATAAGACATGCTTAAGATTTTAATTGCAATTGGGCCCTGGACATCCAGTGTTGTAAGTTTAGCTTGAATTCATCTTATAATTTTACTTTGTAAATTTTGCTTATGATGTTAAACTCATTGTATCTATTGAATTGTATAAGGGATTATTTTTGTTTTATTAAAATTAGGTTTGGTACCAAGAATATTATTACTAAGAATATCAAGGCGACATACTAAAATTGCTTATGCTGACATTAATTATCAGATTTAGGTGATTTTTATGACTGTATTGTTATCATGTTATAATGAAAGAAGAATATCAATTGTATGCTTTCCATATCACTTATCTGTTTATTTGATGAAGATTGTATGTATTGTATAATATGCATAATTGTTCACACTATTTGTATATTTCTTTTGTTATTGTTTTATTGTAGAATAAACCACCTATTAGGAAGCGAGTTAAACATTGGTTTTAGTTCATTGTTTGTGTCCCAGTCCATCCCCCATTACATGTATTCATAAAAGGAAATGTACGAAACATATATTCATTTAAAAGCTATATTTCAAAAGAACCATGTTATATAAAAGGATTTGATTAATGTAATTAACATTTTTTAACTGTGATAAAATACTTTGTTATAACACAGAGTTTTTTAGCTGAAATAAAATACATTACAGTATATAACAGTAGATCTGAAAGAAAAGTACATAATCAGATTGAAGCACCATTAAAATTGTAACATAAATATTCATATAGGGTCTTTGACAACATTTCAATATAAATATCTTATTCATCTGTCAATTATAGTAAAAACCTTCTACAACCTTGACTTAGGATTGTGTGTGTGTACTTATATGTCTACTTCTTGGAGTCATAAATCTGGCTAAAAACAAGTTCTTTCTATTCAGATTTCCATCTCTTTTCAATAATCAAATTATAGATCTAATCTGTA
Organism: Pharyngocirrus eroticus; assembly: GCA_033118115.1. NCBI lineage: Eukaryota > Metazoa > Annelida > Polychaeta > Saccocirridae > Pharyngocirrus > Pharyngocirrus eroticus. The sequence goes on from JAVSBT010121434.1 coordinate 10,561, forward strand.
CTAGGATGACTTCATATTCAGTTCAAAAGTGACATTGGGTTTCTACTTCTTCTTTTTGTTGAAAATACAAAATGATTATTTATTTTCTAGTTCTTTCTGATAATCTTGCCTGGTTCCTGGGTCTTCTTTGTATTTGGATACCCATATCTTATCGAATCGAATGTCTTGGTCTTACCTGTACTTGGTTTTACGGTTGATTCTTGTTGGTTCAATCTGTTTTCTAATTCCATCAGTTTTTCTTCTGATTGCTGCTTAAAGGTCTGAAGTAGGGCCACTTCTCTTTCAAGGATTGCCACCCGTTCTCCTGATTGCTGTTCAAAGGTCTCAAGTTTGACTCCCCCGTCTTTGATCAAATCTTTTTGTAGAACCACTTCTCTCTCCAGCATTGCCATCCGTTCCAAAACGTTCTTTACACAGTCACTATGGCATTCCTCAGTGTAGAAATTGTCCATAAATGTGTGTTGAGCTTGGACTTCATGTTGTCTCTGATTCAGACAACTTCCAAATAGAACCACACACAGCATAATAAAATTAGACACTTTCATTGTCTGCAAATGAAAAATACAGAATTATTTCACTATTGATAAGACAACAACTTCGGATGTATTGTAACTGTCATTATGAAATTTAAAAAGCATACCATTTTTGAACAAGAATGTTGCAATCATCACTCTATAGAATATATGTCAACAGTCATGACCATTACAGCTTTAGCCTCTATCTGTGTTAACGTTAACGAGAAGCTACCTCTACATATCAAATGTTGTCATTGATGTATACTACTATGCGCCAAAATAAGCCTTTTACCAAAACAGGAATGTCATAAGCTTTAGAAAATACATGTGTTAAACTACAAGATGAGCGCAGGATGATAAGATTATTTCCTTTTAACTTCACCCTATACTATTTTGAATGAAAGAGGAGGAAATAACATACTATAGTGTTCTATACAGTTTAGCTGTGGTACCTTTCACTCTTTCACAACAGAAAACTAAGACATAAGATCAAAAGTGACCTCCCCTAAATAAACCGTTTCCCATACATAATTCTAGTCAGGTGTTAAATTAGACCCAGATTTAGGTACTACATAGTAGTCTCCGGATTTTCAGAGTTCCTATTCATTTTTAAAGTATATTCCCAAACATTATAGGCAATAAATGACCCAAAAATTAAATTGGGATATCCAAAAAAAAAGCAGTTTTTCTTGATTTTTTCAATACAGCAAAAAAATGAGTTAGGACGATTGTATGCTATGGCGTCGATTTTCTTCCCTTTTTCTAAAATTGAAAAACGTTTCCTTCTATTCTTTTCAGCAAGGAAAATTTAAATAAACCTCTTTGATAACAAATTAGATTGTGCAGTGACCCCCCCCCCCATGTGATTTTCTTTTACGTTTGATTGCAAAACATCTTCATTCCTATTCTATTCAATATGAAATAAACATTACGTTAAACCTCTCTAATGAGGACTCATCATCAGTAACTGTTTTACACTGTTAAAGTCAATCATTGAAAAAAACACGTTATAATTTTTATGAATAACGTTTTCATACAAATTCAAAAAGGCTCTTTGGTTACCGCCTATGAGCAGTGACGTCACACAATATCATAGACTGACACTTAGGATTACAAGTGCATGAAATTATTCTACAATCCTTGTTATACGACATTTGAAATAATTATAACACATATTTGGCATTGAAAATAGAGTTAAATCTCTATACTATAGTTACATATTGAACTGATACATGAAATAAGAGTATCTGAAAAAGTTGTTACACCGTTCCATTATGAAACTAGGTGTATCCTGACCCTTCTAATAACCGGTTTTGCCTGTTCTTTATAATGTTGTAATCTGCAGCCATGATTTTGGTCTACCTATTAGATATAATACACAAATGCTTGAGAAAAACATATACTGAACAAAAATATAAACGCACCACTTTAGTTTTCCATGTCAATTAAACAGTGTTAGTTTGAATTGCCCCATTTTTCATATTTATGACCTTTAGTAAAAGCTTTATCCATCTCTGGAAGAAAAATTGTGCACATTACGTACTGCTAATGGGGTACATACTAGATATTGAAGTGTCACTTTTAAAACTGACCCCCACGTCTACTTTTTGCTCTAATTAATTATCTGCCGCATTTTTTTTGCCGTAATTTTCCAATATTGTTAAGAAATAATGATTAAATGTATATTTAGCAAAGGTTTTTTACTCTTACATAGATAACATTGATTTATAATGCAAAATATCAAGTGGTGCATTTATATTTTTGTTCAGTATATATCCAGTTCTAAACTCAATAACAAAATGGCTTACCTTGATAAAGATCAATTCAGATAAAATCAATGAAAGTTTTACTTGATGTATGTTTCAGTCGTCCAGGGCAGAGTGAGGCATCTTCTGATAGAATGTGATATTAATAAATAAAAAATTCAAAAGAAAAGACTTCCTAGTGGGAATTACCCAAGTCGTAATTGACCAATCAAATGAACGGACAAATACGGTAAACAACTGTAAGGGTAGGGTATGATGGGTTATAAGCAAACAATATATAAATGATTTTGAAGTAATGAATAATAGAATATATCAATTGGGGGTTGATTGCCTTGAAAATAATGATTCTTGCAAGATTTGTAAGACTTGGAAATTGTTGTATTTCATAAAAAAACAACTCATTGACTTAATTAGGGCAATAGATGTTGTTAAACTATAAAATAGTTATATTTATCTGTGTCAGAAATGTAGAAAGAAGTTTATTTCAAGTTATATAACTACTCAACTCACTATTTTAGTCATGGATGGTGGATACTGTCTTATCATGTCATCATGCGATCTGCCATGGCAGTTAGTTAAAACCTCAGGACTGTACACTAACAGCAACAACATAGTGATAAGGACGCCTCTAACTTTTATTCAGAAATCTACATGTTCCTTCCCTACCCCCCCCCCCCCCCCCCACTGAAAAGGCGTATATCACTCACACTACTATACTCTGAGTGTAGCATTATGTTGCACTAAGAAACCCATATTAAAAAAAAGTCTTAACTTTTGAAAGTGAAAGTCTCTTGCTTGGGTGGCCATGTACAGCAATAATTTTTCTCCTCTATAAGTAAAGGTAAATATTCGTAATATCAAATTAATCCCCCATGTAAGTTTCTTATATCAGTCAAAATTAGGGGGGGGGGGGTTATTATATGAAGGCTCTATTTTACTAAGCTATGAATCTTTTATGGGTACTTACTTAATGGCTGAGACTCGATTAAATTACCCTCTTTTTTTAGAGCTTAGGAGTGTAAAAATTACTTATTTTTTGAAATAGTATTTGCTTCCAGTCAAACTTTTTGAATCCAAAGTAGTTTATAATAATGATACATTCCGTGATTAGACAAACTATTTTAAACCAAGGGATTAAATTAAGAGTTTAATCGATTCCAAAAAAGTGTCTATTCATAGCCAATCATGACAAGTGCACTGGTTGTTTTGACGGTATTATATATATGTACAAAAATAAAAGGATCTGAGAAATGCCTTTTAATTTTGTCCTTGCTTAAAAACGTCTCAAACTGATACATATTTGGCAGATGTGTTTGACATCTGTCTTTAGTTAAAGTAGTTTAATCAAAAGAGCAATGACAAGTTTACGACTTCACCCTTGATGAAGAACGAAGTTTTCTAAAGAAACATAAAATTGCAATTATTTCTTTATAAAATGTCTTGATGTCTCAACACTCAGTCTAATGATTCATTTAAACCTACTAGGTTTTGACTTAGAATGCACGCTTGGTAGAATCGTCATTAAAGGAGGTTTTACTGTGAAGATTGGACGAGTTAACAGTTATGCCCTCCGAATTGTATACCTGTTTTGAATAACTGTTTAAAAGCAAAGTAACGGTATCTGACTCTGAAAAAAAATCAAAAGTTAATTTGATTCTAATTGTATTTATTGTTTGTGCTGATGAAACTTCTAGCCGTATGAAAACATTTTTCAAAAAGAATCCTACATGTATAGCTAGCTAGAGATGACGCATGATTTAAGAATGTTGATGAGCTTAAACACATAAAAGAGATTTTATAACCCAGGTTGTTTTTCCTTACGTTTTCAATTCTTGTAAGTTGTAACTTTATAAACAAGACGTGTAGAAAATGGTAAATTGACATACCTTAATCTTACATATAAAAGTGCTTTTGTTTATAATTATGTAGATGTGTTTGTCCACAAATTTAGAATCTTGTGTATGCCATCATAATTACGTTGTCCATAACTGTGTATGTCTACTATATACAGAGGGTCCTATGGAAGGAAGACCAGCTATGCCGAATGGGAGACCTAAAAGAATAAAATTAGTTTATTTTCGATATATTTAAGTAGGCAATTTCGATCTAACATTTGATTTTAACAGTAATCCAAAATGTTTCTCCCTGAGTTGATTAAATGTGTGTAAAAAAAAGTTTTTTTTTTTTAATATGTCAACTTTTTGATTTTTTTGATATTTTGTTTTAGGGAAATTGACCTTTCATTGATATGGATAGGTACACAATGAAGTGCTGAAACCAAAA
>JAVSBT010121989.1:0-15113 GCA_033118115.1 Pharyngocirrus eroticus
AAGATTGGTTTCAAAAGACGCATGTACTGGAATATCTGAATTGTGGTACAGTGATATCTAGTATATTAGTCTGGGGCCATTCAAAATACATGTAGATGTACTACATATGACTATCAAACCACTGAATAGAGTTAAATATATATGCAAAATTTAGACACACTTTTGGCAAATTTGATAAAATCCCTTTGGTTACAAAATGTATAGATCTAACCACTGCATGTATCTGATTATAAAGTGTCCAAGTGTGTCTGGAAGCGATTTCAATCAAAATAAATAAGTCAACAGACTCCACAACAGTTTAAAAAAAGGGGGGATATAAGTTTCAGAAGCATGTCTAACCATAGCCAAAGTCATTCTCAAAAAGTAATAAGATATACATGTTAACAACTGTAATAAAAAACCACTTGTATGTTTGTTATACATGTAGCAACACATTTTTTCTGTATTTTCAGACCAGAAATATTATAATATATCTCACCGATAACGTCTTTTCATAGCTCTGTGATTTATGGTTTTGCATTATAAGATAATGCAATAAAAATGAAAAAAAAACTCTTGTTCAATTACTACTAGAATCACTTGTTAACAAACAGAAAAAGTTGAAATTGTACACTAAATGTGTCTCTTTTCAGGTGTAATGGTTATATGGTACTAGTAAACACTAAAATTGCTGGTGATCATTTACCCATTTTCTTTGTAGAATAGAAGAAAATTATTCAGTTCTGATTAGAGCTAGGGAGCAACAGATGGCCCAACAAATTGTACTCATTTGATAATGAAACTGAAAGGTACATCAATGGTACAATCATTTAGCCTGGAGGAGATGGAGGTAAACTCGACCTCTTAAACGGTAACTGGCGTCTTTGCCTTTAGAATGTACACAGTTTGCATTTTGTATCATTACATTATGTATTGAAATATGACAAGTACACCAATGCAAGCCGTTATTGCATCAAGATCCTAAGAATAACATAATGCTAAAACCTAAATTGATCAGATTTTTTCAATACAATGGTTCTGGATTTGCAGCATTTTTATGAAATTTTTTGGGTTGTTTCACATTTTCAAAATATATAATAATTTTTCATATATGTTGAACATAAATAGTTGATAGATACAACTTACCTGGTATTAGAAACATCCCAATGAACAAAGCAAATAAAAGTACCCCCATATTCATTGTTGTCTGCAAAATCATGTTGAAGAATCCAAGTTACTCCTCTTGTTGTTAAAAAGTATCCCTTTTTTGTAATGGTCTTGTTATACTCATGCTCAACACCTCGTTTAATCCGATCAAATTAAATCAACTATTTGCAAATGTAACATGCCTGTTCATTGTTTACAATCTGCAAAAAGTGTATAACTTATTTTTTAATACAATTAACAGAAAGTGTTATATCTGTCATCAATGTTTGGTTTGTCTTTGTGTTCGTAGCCTTTCAAAGGTATCCTCGACATGCAATGATTCTTACGGACAGCTTACGGGTATGTTACTTGTTAGCCAATAATACCCTTCATATAACAACTATTGGATTAAAAGTATCCTTTCACATACTCCAATAACTCTAGAACACAATTTCTTTTTCCATTACCATTCTATATATAATCCTGTCAATTTTTTTGGTTATGACATAAAGCGTATCGGATAGTATCGTGTATTCTGTTGTGTCTTGAAGTTGTACTGCATGATTCGATGGGAAAGTTATTATCTTCTTTTGGCAAATACAAGTTTACAAAAAAAATCCACTCTTCGACTAGTATTCTATGGTCATACACACATAGATTCCTTGTCTAAGGTTTAATAGTAACAAACTTTTCTTTAAAAAACTGCATAAATCAGTACGTAACTTTCTTTCCAAGATTGACATCATTCGAGGCAACAGCAAAATCCAACCTTATCCGTGTATCGTTACCAATACCTTTACGAGAGAAACTAATACTGCAATTTGGTATCAACTCAAAAAAACATACTTGAGTGAGAAAATCGTAAATGGTAATATGTATTCCGTTTTCAAAGAACATTTACTGCATACTTCCAAGCATATAAACTCTCTTTCACAACTTGACAGTTGAGGCATCGAGCGCACATTGGCTGACTTCTTCAACGTTTATTGTCACCCACCAACTGTCAACTTCAACACTCAACGAGTACTGGCTTTGAGCCTCGAAGCTTCATGTACAAGTTATTGTGATTAGTGACTACCAAATCCCACTAGATGGCGGTAAAGTCTTGATGCTCAATTTAGAAAGCTTATATCTGTTACTAGATGGCGATGTTATATGTAATATTTGTTTTACATTGTTATATTGGCCCCCCCCCTGGTAATTGTTATTGATAAATTTGACAAAATGTGCATAATGTCTTCACATAGCTATGTAAATGTATGTATGTATATTCTTTTATAATCATGTGATAGTTTTAAAAAAAACCCTATGGAAATTGAAAAAGAAAATGTGGTGAGACTTTTGGTATTATTAAAAAAAGCTGGTTTATTTCCTTTTTCCATTCTCAGTACTGTACATACAATTTATTTGTTGACACAATCTAGATTTTGATATACACTATGTGTTATCTGCATCCTGTTGCGATGTGTTTCCATGTCTTTTTCCGTTTTTTGTACTCAAGTGACATTTGAGATGGTAGGTAATATTCCAGTTCATTTCAAAGCAAACATTTGTTGATAAACTCCTATCTTGGATAAAGTTTTTAATTCATGACAGTATTTTTTTTGTGTAAAGCAGCAATCCTATAATTCAGATAACAAAGACTATGAACTATAGAAATACACTTTTTTTTTTACACTTTAATGCTTTTGATGGGTGTCTTTTGCCATTCAATTTTTTTAATTCTAAAGTTCATTTTAGAACTCCTATTGCTGGTAGTGATAATCTGAGGAAATTTCATTCACAAGGACCTTCAGTCTGTGCCCATCTGGATCACTTAGTAAATCTGACAGGTAGATGGTACCATGGCCTGTGTCTTGTTCATGGTGTCCTGATTGGGTACTGGCCTGTTGTAGTACATATCTCATGACTGCTATGTTTGTCAGTGCATCTGCTAATTCTAAAATGGAGAAAAGGAATATTTTCATAAATACTAGATTCAGAGAAAATATAACAAGTTCAGGGAATATTTTATGGATACATACACTATTGTATATAGATACACGTAATTATGTAAGTCATTGATTTCAAATGAGACATTCTTGCGTCCCAGCCATTTACAAATTTGAAATAGAGTAGATTGATTCATCTTAAAGGTGTTTATCATTTGTATTTAAATTTCAATAATTACAAAAGCATTGAGAAATTTATGATGTCTCATCCTGTAAGGAAAAAAGTGATATTTTGTGATGTCAGGTATACAAGGGCAAATACACATAATTTAGTGGTGCTGATAGGCTACTAATCAAATGTTGCTGTTTTACAAATAGTATTTACAATAGCAATGCTATATTGAAATATTGGATCAATTTTTTCTACATATGGATCTTGGAACCAATAACCTATTTGCTTATATTATTTATATTCTTTTTATTTTGATGAGCTTCTTTGTGTATTCCAATTCAAACAAACTATAGATTATAGACTTATTATATGATATAATGAATTGAAAAGTGTAGGATAAAATATCATAAAGAACACAGCTCAAAAGTTTCCACCTACCAGAATCAATCGATTTAGCAAAAGCTAAAAGAGTGATGATGTTTGTTGTAAGTGGGGCACTAGCCTGCATCAAGGAAAATGTGTCCAAGGATTTTGTTTCTTTGGCCTCATTTACTTGAGATCTCAAGCTTTGGAAATCAGGCTCTAGGAGTATGAAGTCCATTTCTCTACCACCAGGGGAATAGGTGCACACCTTTCCAGTTGTGTCACAACAACCTACAGCATAAATTGGGAATTAAAATGTCAAACAAACTGCAAGTTTTTAATCTCACTAATCTCACTAAAAAGCGTGAAATTAAATTTGAGATTCCGATCATGGTCAAATTACATGAACAAGTAATCTTTTTGATATCATACTGAAAAAAATCCTACTACCTGGACATAAAACATTTCCATAGGATGCTGGGTATCCAAGATGTTGGTAGACAGTGTTCCTATTGGTACTTGTGAGTGGACTGGCTACTACAAGTTTAACCCTAAAACCATTTCCTTTCATGGCCTTCTGTACAGCAGAATAGAGCTTAGGATTAAACTCTTTAAACTGGAGTGGGAAGATGATCACATCAACGTGGAGGGTTTCATCATTCTGGGATAACCATTCCAATCCTTTTAAAACCCAATCATGACAATAATATCCATAATCATCCAACACTTTGACAACAACAAAGCAAACCTTTGCATCGCTCACATTTGTTCTAATGGAGTGGAAAAGACCTGCAGTAACATTTATGCCCCCAGATATAAAGCCTTCTGTTGGAACTGCATTACATATTCCAATGATGTCTTCAGGAAGATCCCAAGAACTAACACCAGAACCAAGTATTGCAACTGTAACAGTAGGATCAGTGACATTTGAGGCTGGTTCTCTATCATTTCCCAACAGATTAACCATATAATTTCCTTGTCGTATGTATTCATCATCATCAATTACTAGCTTGTGTATTTCAAGACCCTGTTTACGCAACATGTCTTCTATGTCACTTTTTACATAATAGTCTGTATAAAGTTCTGATCTTTCAAGATTAAGAAGAATATTTCTTTGATAAACACCATATTGTACCTGTACATCATATCTGTAATGGCTTGACAAATAAATGAGGTGATGCTTTGACTTGTGTTCTTCTTTAAGGGAAGCAAATATGTATGGAATGTCATCTGCACTAGTATCCTTGATGATCAGTTGAGTCGTAATGTTGAAGAGGTGATTGTTCATTTTCAATTTTCGTTTTTCTGGATTGATACAGTAGGGTAGAATCAGCTTTTCAACAGATTCAACATCTGGTAGCAGCTCTGAAAGGGTCTCAAGAACCCAAAAAGTCATCACTGTTGGAATGAGATGGCGAATATCGTCAAATCGTAAGGGAACTGTAAGATCTATGGAATACATTTCTTTTGGTAAGACAGCTCGTTCTCTGACTTTCTCCATGACTTCTTTCACAGCTTTGTTGCAACCATCTTTTAAACATTCCAGGGATTTTTTAAATGAGTCATGCAAGTCCCTGGCTTTTAGACTCCATTGTCCCACCACATTGTCTGTTTCCTCTACTAGCTCTTGTTCATAATTGTCAATATAATCCTCCCAAATCTCCCAAACTTTTTCAAGTATTACTTTGTTGGCCTTTACCAATGGATGAGCTCTAAATGTTTCCCAGTCAGTAAGTGTGCCCTCTAGTGATTTGCTTTGGAAAATGAAATCATGATCATATTTGCTTTCTGATAATTGGTCGAGTAACTTATTGACATTGTTGATAGACACTCTGGTTTGCCATCTGATTACAACAGGAGTCTCCTCATTAATCTGGTTTAGATATCTATCAATTCTAAAACTGAGATAATCATCTGGTGACTTAATAAACCGCACATACAGTCCTGATTTTAAAAGCAAGATAAAAACTGGTTTGTTGGTGCCATATAGGAAGGATTTGCTTACAGCTGCTTGTAATGTGGAAGAGAATGGTAACTCAAGATCGACCCGAGGATCACCATCCATATAGTTACAATACAAATCAAAATCTTTGTCCAAGAGTTTCATTGTTTGGAATGGATTTCTTTCAAGCAGTATTTGTGCAGTATCAATCTTGGGTTTCCCATAACCGCCATCATCACAACGATAATGATAATGATCGTTATAAGTTTTCCACTTGTTTTTAACATCTTTAAGGGCGGAAGACATGCATTCGTTAAAATGAGTATCAAAACTGCTAAATGACAATGCATTAAGCACTGGACATTTCACATCTGTTTGGATCTTACAAACTGAAAGGAAATAGATAATCATGCATGTACATAGAGTCCTTGATGAATCGAAACGTGTAGGGATAAAACCACACTTCGATCATAGTTGAAAGTTCTTATTTTTTTGTACATACTGTATAATTATGTAGACATTGCCAAATAGATAATTGGTTCCAAGAGCATGTAGACATTGTATAAAAAGAAATATGCTAAAGATAATCTGGCACTGCCAACAAAATTCTTGTGTCCTTTAGACAACAGAAAATCTGTAATCTAATCTTTATTATTTTATTATCTTTATAAATCCTAATTACTAAGAGAATTTGTAAACCTACCATCTATTGATTTTGGCTGCACTCTTGTATTTGAAAATCCTCCCAAAACTTCTGTTTTGCAACCTTTTATTTTATCAAGTAAAAAAGGACATTTAAACACAACTTTCTTTAGAACAATGGTTCTTTAGCTCCACACTAATCATCTGGATTCTACTTCCAGCATCTTTGAGTTCTCCAAGTTAACATTTTGAAAACTTTTATGAACATTAAACTTTTTTACTCAACTTCTGTATAGTTCTCTATTTCAAGCTAAAAATGCATGTTTCCAAAAATACGTTTTTGATTCATTTTGTTGCCATAGAGAGACTATTTTGGTATTTATTAAAAAAAAATGTTCAATTACGAAAAATGGCCAGGCCCGGTCTTTAGACCAACACCAACTAACTATACATAATTTGGGATGTGCTAAGTAGAAAATATACAACCCCACGGTGCCTCCCACAATGAAAACCCTAGAAAAACACTCACTATCTGCTTCAGAGCTTGCTTGTAGGCTTTCAACAATGGATTTGAAACCCCTTTCTCCATACTTGAATAAGTTATCAGGTTGGATGTTGCCATAGCCACTGTGTTCATCATGAAATCCTGGTGATGTAGTCATTCGATAAAGTATCTGTTTCATAATCTGTGTATGACTGATTTTTGATCTCAATTCAGATCCTGTTTTGAAAGTAATCATGCAAAATAACTATAATTTATTTGTTGAACCATTTATGTTTTTTTCTCAATTTTTCTACCCCCAAGTTCTTATTTCTATTTCTATTTTGTAGCTATTGGGATAAAATATTAAACATGGTTGTCTAAACTTTTAATCTAAAAATTCCACTTTCAATCGTAGATCAGATCTTGATCACTGTTAGTCAATGGTTTAAAGATTCACCATAAGGGCATACCCTCAAGTCTGAGATCCCTAAGAGATCAAGTCAGTCCCCTAGATTCTGACTATAAGGGATCTGTATGGGACAGTGTATTTTTCCTTCTACTGCCCCAATATGAAGAAAGGTTCATAGTGAAGATAGGCTGGGACAGTGGATCAAAAATACAGGACAGTAGATTTTAAATGCAGACCTAAGGAAATAATTCTAATAGATCACCCTTGGGAACTGCAAAAAAATAATCCTTATTTTGACCCCCGGTACAATTTTAGCAATTATCTATGGATCAATCCCTATTTATGAAATAATCAAGGCAGAAATTGATTATTTGTAAGATTTGAGATGCCTGTGATCAACATTGACCTATTGGCAATAGGCGAAATGAATAGAATTCAATTGACCAAGACTTACCTCCACACTTTTCTGCAAATGCTAAAACTAATGCACAAACACCTGCTACAAATGGAGTAGCTAGCGATGTCCCATCATCCTTTTTTACAGCATTGCACATATCAGAATCAGCGCCATAGACTCCTTCTCCTGGGGCCAGAAAGTCTACCTCTCTACCCGTTGAAGAAAATGCAGCCTTCCCAAATTGACCATGAGCACCCACACAAATTACATTCCCTAATCGTCCAGGGTATTGTATATTGTATTGGTTTTGATCTCCTTCATTGCTGGCACAGGCAACAACAATAATGCCTAAGGAGGTCACTTCATTGATCAAGGATTTGAGCTCTGTTGAACACTTTGGTGTTCCTAGTGAGATTGAAATGATATCAACCCGTTGTTCCTCTTCGTGGTATTTAATAATCCATTTCATTGCCTCAAGAAGCTTTTCAGTTTTCACTCTTGCACCACCTCTCATAATCTTCACTGGAATAATTTCACAAAATGGAGCTACCCCTATTCCACATTCAAAGTCCCTAGATCCAAACTTTCCTTTGAACTTCTTGCCTGCAGCAATAGAGGCACACATTGTCCCATGACCAAATTTGTCTATCCATTCTTCATTTTTGTTCTTTCTTCCTCTTAAAAAACTTGCCCCCTTTATAACATTACTCTCTGTTGTATTTCCTTGTGTAAAAGCATGATGGTCTTTTTTTACTCCAGAATCAATGATGGCAATACGGATTGGTTTTTCTGGTTTGAAATCACAAATGTCATTATCCTTCCCTGCTATAAGCTGCCAAACATTTTCAAGTTCCAGATGTTGATAAGTGCCTTGGAATAAAGAAATTAAATTCCAGATATTTCTTACCTGACTTCTTACTTTATGAAGATTTGAAAATTTGCTATTTTATGACTTGTTTGTCACTCTCTGTAAAGACACAACTTCTTAATTTAATGTGGATGTTAAAGAATCATTTCACAAATGACTGTTACCATCATTAGCACACTGGCTCTTTTAGAGCAATATAAAAACAGACAAAAGGTATACAACCCTCTGCACGAGAAAACCAGGCACAATCCAAAAATCACAGATCATGAGGGTCAGCCAAATCCATTCATATTTTGCATGATCTGTGATCTTTTGGATTTTGCCTGGTTTTCTCTTGCAGAACCTCTTAATCATTTTGTCTGTATTTCCAGTGCTCTAACAGAGCCAGGGTGCTACAGCTAGTTGAATCCAAGACTAATAGTTCACTTTGTACACATGTTGTTCAAAGTAAAACTATAAAAGTACTTACTTTCAGGAAATTGGTCTTGCCATTTAAGTTCAGCAATATCCTGAAATAAAAATGAATGCTGTTATACTTATAGTTTGATTTCATTTTATTTTATTTTTTTCAGCAAATGTCATAGTTTGCTGGTATTGATAAATTTGCACATTTCTAAACTCCATTCTGAAATATTGGCTCGTGACTCCACAATGTACAAATATGTGTCAGCAAAAGACCAGAATCCATCAGAAATACTCACAACTCACAACTCACCAAAAAATAAAAAATAAACCCAAATCACCTATTAGACCATGTTTATAGCTGAGATATAAATGTTGGTAGTATTAAAAAAAATGTGTAGAGACTTTTATCACTTCAAATACTGATCAATCTTTTCTGAACTAAGCCATGAACATCCTCTTAAAAAAAAATGTTTTTCGGATATCTTGAAAATTGTAGCAATTAATGCAATGTTTGTCTTGATTTTATATAATTTATAAAAAATAATACATAAATTGCATAATGTCAAATCAAGTAAAGGGAAGTTAATGTGGCCCCTAAAATAGTGTGTCTTACCATGGCTTTTGGGATAATTTTATATCTATTGTGAATTTTGAGCAAATATGATTTCCTTTGTTCTTATATAGGGTGATTTGCTCAAGTTAAAATGATAGATTTTATGAAATGACACATACCTCCTCCTTAATGTTTAGTTTCCCTATTGCTTCCCATATAGCCTCTCTGTCACTGCTGTTGCCAATTATTTCACAAAGATCTTCCTTTCTCATCGATGTACAAATATCTCCTATGTTGGTCCAGTCATGGTATTCAAATTTATCTGCATACAATAGCTTGAAGCCAGGTCTTAGACGCTGCAAGAAAGCTGATACAACGTCCATGTTGCTACTGCTAGCAATCCTGTGTATCGATAATCAAATAGTCAGATAAGCATTTGGAAGAAACTGTGATTATGCATCAAAGGTTTTGACTTTGTACAATTATGCATAAAATATGACATAAAAATTGTTTTTAAGAGATTTTTACAACATTAATCTCTAAAGATTAAATTTATTATGAACCTTTGAGCTAATCAACAAGTCTGTTTTTTCTGGAATGCAAGGCAAGAATATATGGACGCATGGTGATTCAGGGACAAAGTATACAGCAAGATATCAGAAGGTTGAGGGTTTGATCCTCCACCTTACCCCATGTCTGCGTACTTGGGAACGTCCCAATTTCCTTAACTCATCCAGGAAACATTAAATGGGTAACAGAAAAAATCTGGGAAAGTGACCTTTGATAAACTAGCATCCTGCCTGGGGTGTGTGTGAAAGCTTTCAGTCGCTTGTGCTATAGAAACCAGGGAAAAGCACCAGGCTGATGGGCCTAAGTATGGCTCTACCTTTAAGGCAGTAGTATATACATGTTGGAAAAATATGATTTTGTCAACTGTGGTTCCATTATCCTAAAAGAGAAAAGGATATTTGCCATAGTAACAAGTACCTACCATGCAGGCTATGTAGCTTGGCCCATATGATTTTTGAATCATCCAATGTATGAGCTTAAAAAAATTTACAAGCTGAAAATCAATCAGAAATCTGCGGATATACTTGACTATAATTATGTCGACTGTATGACTCTCCCTGTCTGATTAAAGTTTGCAAAACAGGATATCACATGATAATAGCAAAATCTACCTTTATTCAAAAAGAAATGGACAATTTGATAGACTTTGTACTTTATTGATTTCATATCAACCAACTTAAGATATCATACCTGTACGTTTTAGAACTTTGCTTTGGCAAAACATTGTTTAGAATTAGTTTGTTCCTGTAATCTATTTCCTAAAAAGTAATTAAATACACACCTTCTGTCTATTTTTATGATATAACCTTCGTAAAAATAAACAAAAAAATGACATGGATGTTTAAAGAGCAAAATCAGCAGATTTATTTTGTTTGTTTGTTTTTACATCAATTATGTCATATTACAACAGAACAATAAAATATACATGAAGCATTCTTAAGAAATAGTGTCTTTAAAAAAATATACTTTTACTACAGGTTAAACCATCTTCTAATCCATAAACAAATTTAGTATCTAGGCCATATGCGTAAGCCCCCATTCCAAAAATGTTTAGATTTGTATGAATTTAAACACTTCTTCCTTCTTATTTCGTTTTCTTTGTTTTCGCTAAAGCAGAAATCCTATAATTTAAATAGCAGAGCCTACAAATTATAGAAATATACTAGTTTTGATGACTTTTGCCATTTATCTTTTTTATTCTGCAGTTCAATTAGAAACGCCCAATTGCTGGTAGTGATAATCTGAAGAAATTTCATTCACAAGGACCGTCAGTCTGTGCCCGTCTGGATCACTTAGTAAATCTGACAGGTAAATGGTACCATGGCCTGTGTCTTGTTCATGGTGTCCTGATTGGGTACTGGCCTGTTGTAGTACATATCTCATGACTGCTATGTTTGTCAGTGCATCGGCTAATTCTAAAATGGAGATCAGTAAAATTTATTATTTTCATAAATACCAGATTCAGAGAAAATATAACAAGTTTAATTGAGATATGCACAATTGTATAATAAACATGTTATTATGTAAAAGGTGTTTATCATTTGTATTCAAATTGCAATGATTTCGAAGGCATTGATAGTTTTATGATTTCAGGTTGCATGCTCATCTTGGTATCTCATGTCAGTAATATAAGTGGTGACAACACAAAATATAGTGGTGCTGATATAGATTAGTGCTATTTTTGTGCTATTTTTTCCTGAAAGTGTATATTAGTGAAAAATAGCAACACAATTGTGAAATATTGGTATCATTGAATTTAGTGTGTATGAGACAATGCCCCATGTCAAGGATAACAGCATCTGGCATATAGAACCAGATGATGTTGAAAATAACACATCTATCTGAAAAAATTCTGAGTGGGAAATTTCGATGGCGAAGGACTTATTCAGTCTGAAGTGTGATCTGAGAGATTTGCCCTCATGAAAGTTAGTAAAAAACAAATAGATCATTGTGAAGTGCTATCAAAATGTTTATTTACATAATTATACAAATGTGCTATATAAAAGCATTTATTATTTATTATTATTATTATTACGATACAAATTGAATAGTGCAGATAGCTTATTGTAAAGAACACAGCTCAAAAGTATCCACCTACTTGAATCAATCGATTTAGCAAAAGCTAAAAGAGTGATGATGTTTGTTGTAAGTGGGGCACTAGCCTGCATCAAAGAAAATGTGTCCAGAGACTTTTTTTCTTCAGTCCCAATCACTCGATATCTCACGTTTTCGAAATCAGTCTCTGGAAGAATGAAATCCATTTCTCTACCACTAGGGGAGTAGGTGCACACATTTCCAGTTCTGTCACAACAACCTACAGCATAAATTGTGAATTGCAAAAAATGCAAGTTTTTAATCTCATTGAGAATAAAAAGCATGAAATGATATCTGAGATTCCAATCATGGTCTATTTTTAATGATATGTACAAGTAGCTTTTCTGATATTATACAAAGAAATAAAGTCTAGATACCTGGACATAAAACATTTCCATAAGATGCTGGGTATCCAAGATGTTGGTAGACAGTGTTCCTATTGGTACTTGTGAGTGGACTGGCTACCACAAGTTTACCTCTGGAACCATTTCCTTTCATGGCCCTCTGTACAGCAGAATAGAGCTTAGGATTGAACTCTTTGAACTGGAGTGGGAAGATGATCACATCAACAACATTGAGGGTTTCATCATTCTGGGATAACCATTCCAATCCTTTTAAAACCCAATCATGACAGTAATATCCATAATCATCCAACACTTTGACAACAACAAAGCAGACTTTTGCATTGATCACATTTTTTCTGATGGAGTGGACAAGACCTGCAGTAACTTTGATACCATCAGACATAAAATCTTCTGTTGGAACCACATTACATATTGCAATGACATCTTCGGGAAGATCCCAAGAACTAGCCTTTTCAACACCAGAACCAAGTATTGCGACAGTAACAGTAGGATTAGAGACTTCTAATTTTACTGTTGAGGCTGGTTCTCTATCATCTCTCTCAAGACTATCCATATAATGTCCTTGTTGTATGTATTCATCATCATCAATTACTGGCTTGTAGATGTTAAGACCCTGTTGAAGCAACATGTCTTCTATATCCTTTTCTAGAACCCAGTCTGTGTAAAGTTCCGAGACTATGAATGTTTTCTCTTAGATAAACACCGTACTGTAACAAATGTCTGGAATAGGTTGGCAAATAAATGAGGTGGTGCTTTGACTTGTGTTCTTCTTTAAGGGAAGCATATATGTATGGAATGTCATCTGCATTGGTATCCTTGATGACCAGTTGAGTTGTGATGTTGAAGAGGTGATTGTTCATTTTAAGTTGTCGTTTTTCTGGATTGCGACAGTAAGGTAGAATCAGCTTTTCAACAGATTCAACACCGGGTAGCAGCTCTGAAAGGGTCTCAAGAACCCAAAAAGTCATCACTGTTGAAACGTGATAACAAATGTTGCCACATTTTAAGGGAACTGTAAGATCTATAGCATACATTTTTGGGGGTAAGACAACTCTGTCTCCGACCTTCTTCATGACTTCTCTCACAGCTTTCGTGCAACCATCTTTTAAACCTTGCAATGACTTTTTAAATGAGTCATGCAAGTCTCTGGCTTTTAGAATCCATTGTCCCACCACATTTTCTGTTTCCTCTACTAGCTGTTGTTCCGAATTGTTGTCAATATGATCCTCCCAAATCCCCCAATCTTCTTGAATAATAACTTTGTTGGCTTTTACCAATGGATGAGCTCTAAATGTTTCCCAGTCAGTTGGTGTGCCCTCTAGTGATTTGATTTGGAAAATGAAATAATGATCATATTTACTTGCTGATAATTGGTCAAGTAACTTTCTGACATTGTTGACAGACACTCTGGTTTGCCATCTGATTACAACAAAGTCAACAGGAGTCTCTTGATCAATTTTGTTTAGATAACTATCAATGTGAAAGTTGAGATAGTGATCTGGTGACTGAGTAAACCGCACATGAAGTCCAGATTTCAGAAGCAAAACAAATTCTGGTTTGTCGCTGTGAGTGTCTGTGAGATATTGAAAGCTCACAACTGCTTGTAATGAAGCAGGGTGTGGTAACTCAAGATATATCCCAGCTGGATAACATTCATCCATATAGTTAATATACTTCTCAAAATAGTAGTCTAAGAGTTTCATTGTTTGGAATGGATTTTTTTCAAGCAGTATTTGAGCAGTATCTATCTTGGGTTTACGGTAATTGTACTCATAGTCATCATCCCTATGTTGTTGTTGTTGTTGTTGATGATGATCCTCATAATTTCTCCACTTTGAGTTAACATCTTC
Source organism: Pharyngocirrus eroticus (assembly GCA_033118115.1). NCBI lineage: Eukaryota > Metazoa > Annelida > Polychaeta > Saccocirridae > Pharyngocirrus > Pharyngocirrus eroticus. The sequence continues at coordinate 14,171 of JAVSBT010121989.1, forward strand.
AAGGGAGGAAGACATGCATTTTGTAAAATGACTTTCAAAATTGCCAAACGTCAATGCATTAAGCACTGGACATTTCACATCTGTTTGGATCTTACAAACTGAAAGAAAATAGATATACATGTAAATGCCAACATAGAGTCCTTGATGGTTTACATACAGTAACATCATGAAGACATTGTACAAAAAGATATACAAGTATGGTTGAAACTGCCAACATAATTCTTCTGTCCTTTTAACAAAGTAAATCTGCAATATAATCTTTATTATATCTTTATTCAACAATCCTAATTACTTTGTGAACCTACCGTCTATTGACTTTTGCCGAACTTTTGTGTTCAAAACTCCTCCCAATTGTGCTGCTTTGCAACCTTTTATATAGACAAGTTAAAAAGAACAATTAAGTTTAAAGTGTCAACAATGAAAACCTCTGCATGTCATCACTAGGTGGAGGTTCACATTTCTACCTAGCAATAAAAAACATAAGCTGAAGAATGTCTGAGCTAGTGACTGAAACAATAAAATTAAAGAAGCAAAACAGTTGAAAATTTGAAAAAAAAATCAATTAACACAGAAAAAATGTATTTTATACATAACAATTATTATAAAAAATACTGTTGTTATTCTCATTCATCATTATTTATCTTTATCATATTATTATATCAACAGAATTCTTAAATCTACAATATAATCTTTATTATATCTTTATTCAACAATCCTAATTACTTTGTGAACCTACCGTCTATTGACTTTTGCCGAACCTTTGTGTTCAAAACTCCTCCCAATTGTGCTGCTTTGCAACCTTTTATATAGACAAGTTAAAAGAACAATTAAGTTTAAAGTGTCAACAATGAAAACCTATGCATGTTATCACTAGGTGGAGGTTCACATTTCTACCTAGAAATAAAAAAACATATGCTTCTGTTTCATTATTCTGAAGAAAGTC
>JAVSBT010122211.1:5822-16170 GCA_033118115.1 Pharyngocirrus eroticus
TTTTTTTCTTAGATATTTTAAGAAAAAAAAGCAATGGCTTTTAAATCACCACAGAATCTGTGACCTCAATGTTGGAGATTTATGGTCTGCCCTGAGGCATGCAATGAAATAATAACATACATATGGATATGGTTTTGTATCAGTATGGCAGAAAGTGAAAAATTAAAATCATCACTGTGAACAATTTTGTCTTAAATTTTTTTGAATGAATGGGCTCTTAAAGTATTCATCACCTTTTGTACAGCCATCTAGCCATCCATGTGATATTAGACATGCTTTCACTGAGGCTCCATAACACCTGAATAACACTTCATAACCCCAAGAGGGACAAACAAGCAGTTTGGGGTGTAGTAAGGGGTTAAAGGTCTGTAATATGTCTTAGTCTAATGACTTGTTAGACGATCGAGCATAAGGAGTTCAGTACATTTTTACAAAAGATGCATTTACCAATCTTTCATTCTGACCAAATTTGAACATTATTACATTTCAGAGATTTGTCATTTCAATTTGCTTTTTTTCTATGCCAGACTTGGTCCAAAGTTAGTTACATGCTTGTGTTCTTTCACTGGAGGAATCCATTACTTGAGGTGTGATGTATGTGTTATTTTCTGCATGGCTAAAGGTTTAACAATCCCATCTTTTCTTCTTTTTTTTCTTAGACAGTGGATGAATTCAATACACAGATGGGGAGATCATTTGTCAAAAAAAAAAATTCTCTGAAAGGTCATGGAAGTTTTTTCCCTTTCTATAGCGTCACAAGAAAATCTGTGTATAATTACATGATAGGGATATCTTCCACCTTTTATAGATTTTTTTTCTCAATGATATCCATGTCTTGTTGTCTGCAAAGAAAATGAATGCTCTTTTAGTATGAGCGTATACCAAAAAAAAAATGATGTTTTAATGAAGCATGTTGCTACTGACACGAAATATTGAATTTCTTCGTTCTCCTAGTGTTCTGTAAAAGTTTTGACACATAAAAGTTGTCCAAAGGAGTCTGGTACAGTTGACTTGTGATCATTTAGAACCCCAAAGCAGATGGCATCAAATGAATAAGGAAGAATTAGCCCAAAAATAAGAAACTGATATAAATGTAAATAATGTCTTTTTTTTTTCTCCAGCATATATCTAGATCTAAGATGAATAGTTGAATTAATACCGGGAAAAAATATATTTAGATATATCATAAATTTTGATTGTTGCAAAGAATTTGCCGGAATTTTAAAGTAACAAGTCAGTTTAAGCTGAAAATGGAGGTGGGACTTTGGTTGGTAAAATTTGCTCTTCTTATTTTTGTTATTTTACCAAGCACCATCTTTCATTCATAAACAGATTGCCAGATAGCATACATTTAACCTATAAAGAATCTAAGAAGTTTTCGATAGATTTCAGAAAAGAAGCTTTTATTTTTTTTGATTTGGTCATCATGTTTGTACACTCAGGAGTCAATTTCACGTTGAGTCTTCTTTTCAAGCCTCTATATGAGAGGATCAGTGGGAAGAAATCAAATTAAGATTGCAGTAAAGCTAATTTCGACATGTTGAAGTGTGTAAATACGATCAGGTTAACATTTAACACAGCCATTTGGGGTTTATTAAGGCAAGTGAGAAGTGGTACTCAAGGCTGGGAATGACTCCTCTGTAGAAAAATTGACTTTTCAAGTTAAAGACGGATATGCAAACACATCTTGTGAATTGACAAGTGAGATTAACTGGAGGATGAAAACCACACTGGTGGAAATGTGTGATGTGAAAATAAAATAATGATAATAAAAAAATGTCTGAATATAGTAATATAAAAATGGAATTAAATTTTCATATTTCTTTTTTCAGACAATGTATACCATTTAATTATCATTTGGGGGCTACTGTTCACATTAAAAATGCGCAAAATATTGAATTTGTGAAATCTTCCACACGAATTATTACACAAAAATGTCATTGTGTATCATCCTGTGTATCTTGTGAATATTCTAGAAAAAAATGTTTTGGGTTTATTTCTTTTTTTATTATTGTAGAGGTTCTAATTTGAGAAAGATGTTCAATAAAAAAAAAGCAGTATACCTATACTGTATTGTAGCCATCAAACCAGAAAGATATATGTAACACTGACAGCGCCTTTTTGTACAAAATGTGACGCTTGATGTGAAGCATTTTTACAGTAAAATTTTAGATAATCTGATTTTCGTTGCAATTACTTTTGAAATATTACGACATTACAAAGTGAATAAAGCCTATACTTCCAGACTAAAATAACCTAAAATTTGTTAGATAAATTTAATATGGATCAGCTTTAATGTGTTTTTTCTATCTGTGTTTTTCTGTTGCAATGTAATATGCATGGAATGAACGCTAATCAGAATATGTTTTTCATTTTTTATTGCAAATTTTCGTAAGTCATCACTTACATCCTCAGGCAAACTGAATATGTATTGGATTGGGTAAATGGACTATCAAAGTGTGAAAATAAGGTATATTTTTTGAATATCTTTACAAATACAACAAGTGTACACTACCCAAAAATTTGACTATCAGTATCTGATCTTATTTTTTTCGTTGCGGGTTTAAGAAGTGATTATAGTTTGCCATGACATCTTGATTCATTGTGTCATTAGCTGATTTTGATATTGGAACTGATTGAATGCAAAGGTATTGATTAATTGTAAATACAGCAGTACATCCCAGGTAAATTTGATTGATTGCTTAATTGATTTTAAAACTGAGTGATTTTCTCAAATGATTTTGATCTCCATTGGTGTTTGACTAGGGGCACATATGTAATTTGAGTTATCAAGAAAGCTTAAAAGATAGGGACGAACGAACGTGTCAAAGAATTTTTTGGTAGTAAAAACAAACTTTAGTTTGGTTTTCTTTAACAATTGTCTCTTAATGTTGTTTTAATGCACACCCCATACACAAAAGGATGCATCCAACAAGAAGATAACTATATTAGGGGGAGAAGCCGCAAAAACTCATTAAGTTATTTAAGGTGTGAGTCTGTGAAAAGTTGAAGGGATTACAGAGAAAGCTAGCTGACTTTTCACAGGGCAATAGGCCTGTAAAGAATTTCAATTTATTTTAATAAGTGCCGCTGAATTCTCCTGACACAACAGTATTTGTTACGGAATTGGTCCTAAACAACATCAAAGACCCTAGACCATATGAGATCCAAATGGGTGCAAGACCAAAAGTAATATGGCCAGCAATTATTGTCAGTTTTGTTGCCTCCTACAAAGTGTTTTAATTAATTCTAATGAAGATCTAAGCAGTGGAGTCAATCTATCAGCGATTGGTAAACAGATGGACCCACAATGATGGAACATTGTCATCCAATTCGTCAGTGTCTTGATGAATCAATTTACTAGTAAAAATGTTTTTGATTGAAAGCTGCCAATTCTATGTCACTCTTTCTCCTCTATCCTTTAATGATCAACTGTAAAAGAATAAATTATAAAAGAAGATCAAGAATTAAACTGAAGATGGAGTGACCCTTGAAAAATCTCAGCCAGGCAAAAACCTCTACTCGCCAGATTTAGCAATCTGAAAAAGGCTTAACAGCGAAGTATTGAGATGAGTAAAATGACTGCACAGCAAGCTCATCTCTTTTAAAAATCACTTTAATAGCTCTGTGCTTGAGCTCTAAAAGTACTTTGAAAAGAAAAAACTTCATTAGGACAACATTGCCGGTTCATCCCACATTAACTTTGTGGAGAGGGTTTTCTTAATCAGTATCAAATTGGGCATACTGCAATATACTCGACAAGATGTACACCTGCATTTGGCATTCAATTCTAATAAATTGTTGCAGTATAATTTTCAATCTTTTTTTTCCACTTTTGAAAGTAAGTTGTAACTACTTGTAGAATACCTGTAATTACATACTTTTGAATGTGAGAGGTGATTTAATTTCGTTATATATAATTCACATTTTCATTCATTTGATTGTTACTTTCTTTTTCTAATTTATTTCTTGAAAATTTCTACCTTTCTCACCAATAAATATAAAGGTGTTGAAAGGAAAAATGTGCAATACGTTATTGTGAAATTTTAAGCTTATTTGTAGTCTTTTCATTCATGTTAGACACCCAGTTGCATTGATATTATAGAATGTTATTTTTTTGCTAAATTTCCATTATAAAATGTGAATGTTTTTTGCTGTGTAGCATAAGTTGGTGTTGATACAATTTCATTTGTAATGAATAGCATTAAAAAGTAAGTAGGTGCTTTAGAATTTGGTTTTATTTTTGCAACATGTTTTGCTATCCATATAATTGAAGACATGACAATGTCGTATTCAAATTAAATCATTGCCATTTCGCGTTCTAATCTTTCACTTTTTTGTTGAAAACAAGAAGTATACAAGAGATTACCAGTCAAGTGTATGACTATGAGATTTTTTCCTGCAACCATTCAGATTTTTTCACAGAAAAAGAAAGATGGTTAGGGTATTACGACTGTTATCACAAAGAAATTTAGAGTATTTGATTGGTATTTCTTTATATTTCAAAATGATTTAATTATGGAATAGGGGAGTTATTTCAAATGATAAAGATTTACAGAAAAAGAATTGATTACGTTAGATTGTATTTTGGGAGTTGGAACATTTTTTACAAGAAAGCTTTGTTAGGGCTCACAAATTGAAACTTCAATCCAGCAGTTGTTAAAATGTTTCAGTTTTCAATTTTTTGTCTATTAAAGAAGTGAATTGATATTACTGAAAGTTATTCTTGTCATTGAGATGGATTCAAAAGTTTTGAAAAACTTAAATACATTATAGTTACACCCCACAAATTTAAATATTTGAATACCAAAAAGACATAGATTTATTATCTTGTATAACATATGAAACAAGCAGCTGTAAAATAGATAAAAGAATAACGCAGTAGGTAACTCAGAAATGTCTCTTCAATGTGAGAAAGAATTGTCTTGTAACAGAAGCAGAGAATCTTTTGAGGAATATGACAGCTAAATGCTACATCTCCTTCAAGGGGGTAAAGGGTGAAAATTAAAGGGGTGTGGAATATGTAATCTTCTCACTTAGTAGGTACTCCAAACACATAGGGTTTTAAACAATGTATTTTTTCACTTCCATTTTAACCCTTCACCCTTCTCAAACAGCTTTGTTATTACACTTTGCTAAACACAGAAGTGTTAAAAGGTACACTAGTTCTTGCCAAGCTGTGGTGTTTAGAGTTTTCTCCCAGTGGGTCTGAGCAAACTTGAGTGTATGGGCCTGAATGGCGACCCCAGGGGTGGCACCACAAACCTTGAAAGGGTTTGCAAGCTGGGTTAATTTTAGACTAAGTGGTCTTGGTTTATTGCACAAATGAGAAATTGACACGTCCGGGCTGTACGGCGCTGAGACAATGAGAGAAGATTAAAAAAGAAAGCTATAAACTAGACAGTACATGATGGCTACCAAAGACAATCACAAAAAGCACAGATTGTAAACGAATTGTATCAATATTGAACAATTGGGGGGAAAATTGGGGGTGGAGAGGTGAGCTAAACAGGGGATCAGCAGGGGTGGAGGAGTGATTAGATTACGCTTTTATCATTTGTTATTTGATTTAAGGAAAATCTCATTGTTTGTTCTATTAAAAGACTAGTGTCTTAAATGGAATCAAGTGATAGTTTGGACTTAAGGTTTGCTATAACTGGTAACAATACAATATCAGAAGACTAGTTATTAAAACTGAAGTTAAAAAAAAGAGACCCCCAGGATTTGACAGTTATTTCATACATCAAAGGGATCACAAGTCTAAAGGTGAAAGTGTAGCATTTATCATAATAAAACGTGGATAAAAATGGATGGTGTTCATTTTTTAAATGGGAAGTGGGAAAATTAGTTTCTTTTGTTTCCATTTTTTTAATTATTTGTTTGATATGTAAGTATCTTATTTTTATGGAGTATTTATGCATAAAGTAAAAAAGCAAAATTGAATTTTTGCAGCAAATATTCTAAATCTCTATTTTTTTCCCATGAGATTTTCTTTGGCAAAGTAGCCTCCAAGGTTTCCTTTTCTTATGTTGTTATTTGTATGTCTTCATCCATTGATTCATCCTGACTGAAGCTATATAATCATAGCATATGCAGGAACCAATTTAGCTCGGAGATCACACAAAACTCTGAATTTACAATCAATTGGCATTTTGACAGCATCTTTTTGTTCTTTCAATCAATTCATCTCTACACCAGAAATAAAAGAAAGAATATAACTTCAAAAATAACCCCCTCCAACTATAACATGCAGACTAACCACTGGCAAACTCTTATCTTTTTGAGAGAGAGGCACCCATTCATTACAACCACTTGTAACAGAAAATCAAAATTCCAAATTGACTGTCATATCTTTATGGCGAGTTCTCTTTGATTTTGTTAAGTGTTGTAGTGATTGTTATCAGCCATCATAATAAAATAATGAAGTCGTAGTGGAAATGGAATGGTGTGAATTTGACGGAAAGTTCACAACACAAGGGCTTGCTTGTCATAAACTAGTAAGGCACCGGTTCTGCTTTGTGTTTTGCTAATAAACTAATTAGCATGTATTTGAAAAATAGTTTTGAGCAAATTCAATATGCTCGTCTTTGTCATTGACTTATTCTTGCATTCTTTCAAAGTATTTCATTTCTGTGGTAATATTTTTTTTTTCTGCTGGTTATGTATCTACAGCTCAGTTCTCTTTTAGGGCTTGGATGTGATTTTATTCAATTATTATTATAGTTATTAACAGACTTTGACAGTTAAAGATTGGAGCAACTGTCTTATTTAAACGAGAAAAGGGCCATAGTAATATTATTGAGTTGTTATTCTTTATATTTCAAATAAATAAATACAGTTGTCTGATTAGATAGCAGTGATAAATAAATAAATAAATAAATGAATGTTTTAATCTTAAAGTACAGAAAAACTATGGGTGGGTTGAATTTCATACTATCTTTCTTTAAATTTTATTCTTAGTCTATTCTATTTCTAACCAAATTGGCAATGCTTTTTTAAAGGTTCCCTTCAGTTTTGTACTTCAAACCTATTGAAATCCATTTCTTTTCCACATAATACAATGTGTCTGATATATAATTTTATTTCTTCTAAAGATTAAATTATATATAAGATACATTGTAGAAAAAAATCAAGTTTTTGCCATTAAATTGAATTGACAATTATTTGATAAATATTATCATACCCTTCAGGGTTTTACATAGATTATCGCTGCAGACCAAATATTTCTTGATAGCTTAATTACTGGCCACTTATAGGTATTTCATTCTCAGGACATTTCTTTGAAAAAGAAGAAAAACCAAAAGCTATCGTTTTGTATATCGTGTCAAATTTGAACTAATTTTCTACTCAATTTTCCAATAGATAGCTGATTTGAAAAAGATTTTCTTTAGTCAAAATGCAAAGTTCTGTATGGCAATTCACCTGCCCTATTCAGTGCTATTGAAGCCCTATCTGATCTTATCGCAAGTTTGAAATTTGATGGAAAATTGTGATAAAACATTGTGAAAGGCAAGAGAATGTGTGAGTTGTTTTTATAGCTTGCTTTGATTATTGACAGCACTATTATATGCAGGGACCTTTGCATATTACCTCACGCACACACAAAAAAAATGAAAGACACAGATTTTGAACATGCTGTCATTTGTACATTTTCTTAATATGTTTTTCTGCTCCTTTCCTTTTGTGCTAATTTATTTGTCAAAGGTGATTTGTACAATTCCTTGCAAACATAAACCATCTTGACACATGAAGATCCTAAGGATAGATTAATTCTTTATTGTATAGTTTCATTTCTCAGCTATTTTTTCAATTTGATGCTTTTAAGAGTAACAGAACATCTTACCTATACTAAACTAAATATTAAGATGATACTGTCAAAGTTTAATGGAATTCTAGAACGGAAGAAATCTTTAACAGTGAAAGGGTCTATGTGATAAAAGAAGGGGTGAGAAAATATTTGAAGACATGGATAAATGAGAAAAGATTCTACTTTTTGTAAAAGTTTATTTCATGGAAAGTAGGATAAAACTGTAATTATTTGGTCCTCTTGTAGGAATAAGAAAAAACTGTAGAATGCAAGAAATTTTTAATCTTCTGAAAACTTCTTAAATTTTTATTTAAATATAACAGTTACTATTTACAAAATGATGACAAAATCAGTGCAAATCAAAACCTTTGTTGTCATAACTCTAAATTCCTCTACCTGTGCATTTCTTTGTTGTTGGATTTTTTATTGTGAGATGCAGTTGCATTTTATGGACTAATAGGATTATACAATAACTGAAACCCAATACAGAACAGTACAAAACTCTAAACCAACATGGAACCATTCTCCAGAAGTCTTGCTCCCAAATAATACTGTAGCATATGGCAGCATGATGCCAGAAACACGCCAACCGCATTGTTAAGACTAATAGGCTTTAGTGCTTTCAATCAGACCAAAGATGGCCCTGATCTGTTTTGTCTCATTGGTCGATGAGATAGAATGACAGTGTTTTTACCATTGGGGTCAAAAGCATAATGAATCCAGAGGCAAAGCTAAATGATCCGGTCCCAATGGTAATGTGTGACTTTCTGTCCCCCCACCTGTATAACAGTTTTATAGATGACTGACTATTGTTTTGTTTCCCTTTCATTAGCAGCCATGTCTGTTTTTATGATGCAGAGGTCACCGTCAAGGTTGTTAAGATGATTGTCCTGAAGGCAAAAAGTTGCCTTTAATCCTGAACAGTTCAATTTGCTTTGCACCTGTCTTGTTTTTCTGGTGTCCATATTGATAGTTTGCAAAGGATCCCAGAAAAAAGATACATCTTAATCCCCATCCCCATCATACAATTTAGCCAGTTGGTATAGTTAGATATTGTTTTTCAAAGTATAATTCCCATTAACATACATGTAATTTAAGGAGCTTTTCTCTTTTTCTAAAACCAATATAGGGAAATCTATGATGTGAATATGTTGGGCTTGGAATCTTCGGTTACCAATAATTCATTTTTAGCAATAAATTCACAAAGAAGGCCTATGAAAAATTAGAGTGTATGTTAATCATCAGTGAATAAACATCTGTCCAAATGGTTGTTCTTTGCATTTTTGATAAATAAGTGTTTTTAGATAGGTAAATAAAATGATTTACATTGGGGTCAAACCAAATTCTTGCTTCAGACATGGTCACATGTTTAAAGTGCTTCTGTTTGATGTAAACTAGTAGATCATATGAAGTAAGTCACAGGCCAAGCTATTTGTGGATTCTTACTCATTATTAATTAGAGAATTTCAAATGCAGATGGTTCATCTGTACTGTACAACATGGATGTACATGTATTTGAATATACCAATTATACATTCTCTTCCCATGAGACAATAACATGTACCACAACCAATAAGTCACACTTTAATCACAATATTTATATAATCTTATTCTCCCAATTTAATTTAGTGAATGGTTTATAAACAAAGACTCATTTGCATGAGTAATTAAAGCCCCTGTCCAGAGATTGTCCCCCAGGGGCATTCATGCATATGCAGGCTCACTTTGATCCATTTTATGGGGCTATCTTATCCCATGTGTTCAGGTTTCTGTTAAAGAGCCTTTCCATCACATGGCTTATGGAAAGCGTTTGATACTTTTGACTGTAACCTTACCTGAGGTTTTAGCGTTACGTGAACAATAACCATTGTCTTGTCTATTGTTCTGTGATTAGTTAATTCGAGATGAAGTCCACATAAATACAGGGTAGTGGATTGGAAATTGTACAGGGGAAAGCTTTTGATCTCGAACAAAAGACAAAAGTGTTTTGGTCACTTTGTGGTCAATCCATTTGGGACTTTCTTGACTTGTTGTCTTTATCGGGTTGTGGTCAGTGTTAGTTTGTAAGCATATCAAAGACTTCTTGATTGAAATTTGAGGATGCTAATTTTGGAATTTTTAGTTTATATAACGGCAACCTGTTTTTCATCATTAAGAAACTTGTATGGTTTGTTTCATGTTTTGTAAGCACCCAATTTCAATTGAATTGTGTGGAATTGTTTCTTATTATTGTCTTCTTTAACCTTTCAAGTACATACTATGGGTACGGTTTAAATTTTTTGAAATGTGAATAATAAACTTACAGAATATAGGATGGCAGTATATTTTTTTTATGAGAACTGAAGTCATACAAGATTCTTTATTGAATCATCTATATGAACACCATGATAATGAGGAGATGAAATACTGTTTGTAAATCCTTTTTTGTCAATTTCATTTTGTCTGTGATTAAAAAATACTTGACTAAAATATATTACCTTTACATATAATGAAGGACTTCAGCAGCATTATGGAAAGGTAAAAGAAGGCAAATGAAAATGA
>JAVSBT010122211.1:20555-47126 GCA_033118115.1 Pharyngocirrus eroticus
TTTCTCACAATTTCTAAACAAATTAAGGTGCTTATTGTCTCTGTAGACTCAATCTGCTTGTTCATGCAGAATCTATGTAAAAATATATATGGATTTTTTTGGTGTCTTTGTAGGGAGATGCACTTTGTAAGGAATGTTTTTACACAGCTTTTGAAGAAGAAATTCACAAAACCATCATAGATGCAAAACTTTTTAATAAGGGTGATGTTGTAGCTGTGGGGGCCTCTGGTGGCAAAGGTAAGATCAAATACCTAGACTCTTCATATAACCTACTGACATCTCTTGATATAGAAAACATCACTCCTAGAATACACCTATATTGTAAACAATAACTATTTAACAATCAAAATAAATGCAATTATTCATGATGATTTCAAAAGACATATATGCTTGAAAATGACTTTATGAAATTTCACCTTTTCCAATATTTTATACTTTACAGACAGCACTGTTCTGGCGTATGTCATGAAGGTTTTGAATGAACGATACAATTATGGTTTACAGTTAGTCTTATTGTCCATCGATGAAGGGATCACAGGGTACAGAGATGATTCTTTGGAGGTAAGCATACTTTATTACTAAGTATTCAGTTATCTTTACAAAAGGTTGTTTTATGTTGAATAATGATATACAGTACTTTCTAGAATTATCCCTATTTGATCAAATATCCATTTGTATGCTACTGTTGCATACTTAACTATGAAACTTCAGTCTGTCATTTTTTTAGTTGTAGATATATTCAAAAATTGTCCGATAAGACTAAAGAAATAAAAAGACGTTTTTAAATTGTGAACCAATACTGACTTTGCTTTGACAAATGATGTAAGTGATATGGTTTCTAACTAAATTGTTATTTAATTTTTTAGACTGTAAAAAGAAATCAGAAGCAATATGATCTACCATTGAAGATAGTCTCATATGAGGTTAGTACATTAATTATTTCCTGTCATGAACAAAGAATTTGAATGAGATTCGATCAATTCGAGAAGAGTTACCATGTGAAATGTGTAACATTCTTTTACTTTTTTGTAGGAATTGTATGGCTGGACAATGGACGCTATAGTCAAACAGATTGGTCTGAAGAACAACTGTATGTAACATAATGTCTCGTATTATACACTCTTTATTGAAACTTATTTCATTGGATTAATTCTTTTGTCCTCCCCAAAAATATAACATTTCATGAATGTCAGATGTTTAAAAAATTAGTAAAATGTGTAACCTTTTAATACACACAAGTTTCAAAAACTTTGAGAATTTTATGCAGCAAACTTATGACAAACTATATCTGAAATAAATGTACATATTGTTTAATAAGTCTATTTTGGTCTTGTAGGTACATTTTGTGGTGTATTTAGAAGACAGGCATTAGACCGAGGGGCTATGATGCTAAAATGTACTAAAATTGTAACAGGGCATAATGCAGACGATATAGCAGAAACAGTAATCATGAACAGTACGTGGTCAAAGATACTTTTTTTTTTCTTATTTCTAATTCATCCAGTTTCTTTTTGTACAAGATTTTTTTTCTACTTTTATGAAATGTTTGTCTCTGTTTCAGTATTACGAGGTGATGTGGCAAGATTGAGGAGGTGTACATCTATAACAACAGTGAGATATTTGAATTTTAGCCAATTGAAAACAAATTTAAGTTACATGAACACATCTCTTCAACTTTTGCAGAGACTGAATCTGGGTATAAATATGCCCCCTAGTGGTAAGACACTGACTTAGAAAGCAACCCTTTTCTGAAAGTTGGATATATGTACTATAATAGTGTGTGAGCATTTCTCATCTTTTCTTCAGGGAGCTGAGGGTGCTTTGCCGAGATGCAAACCTTTTAAATATACCTATGAAAAAGAAATTGTGATGTAAGTATCTACAGAAGATAATTTTTTTCAATATTAATTCATTTATATTAACTTGGGAACTTTTTATGATAGTATTTGAATGTGATCTTACTGGAATAGTTCATAAGTTGCATTTTTTTTCATATTAATTTAGATCATGTGTATTTGTATTTTGTAGGTATGCTTATTTTAAGAAATTAGATTACTTTTCAACAGAATGTATTTACTCACCAAATGCATATAGGTAAGAGAATTTATTCGAATATTCCCATTTTTTTTGCGCAAATTATTTTATACAAGTACAGCACTTTTAAAATATTTAAAAAGCCGCTACACATAATATTTGCTATTTCAGAGAAATAGTGCTAACCCTACAAATATATAGTCATCATACTATGTGTTTAGTTGTGATTAAGGATAACCTCTGTCATACATTTGTTTAACATACACATTAATTCCTTCTTTTAATTAGAGGTTATGCTAGGGCATTCATCAAAGATGCTGAAGCAGTTAGACCCAGTGCAATCATTGGTAAGTAATTCAGCTTTTCCATGTAGAGTTCATTCAACAAATTATAATACTCTTTCTTCTTTCTAAACATTCTACAACATTGTAAGGGGGTGTCAGTATAGTTTATACTGTGACAGGTGAAGAATGAAATTTGTATTTAACAATTGTCTGAATGATTGACATTTTTTTCTCGCAACAAAGAAACTAAGAAACTGTTATAATATTACTTTTTTTTTCTAGATATAATACATTCTGGAGAAGGCATAGCTTTTAAGAAAGAGACTAAAATGCCAGTACAAGGTATGTATGACTATAGTAATAGTAATGAGATAGTCATTGTAAGATGGATGTTTTCATTCTTATTTCTCTAAAAGAAGATGTATTTCTCAATCAGTTGGACACTATATATACTTATTGCTTTTTTCAGGCACATGTGTAAGATGTAACTACATCTCAAGTCAAGAAGTTTGCAAAGCGTGTGTCATGCTGGAAGGGTTAAACAAAGGATTACCAAGGTAATGTATCCAAGGAAGAAATAACATCTCAAAAACATCATGTGCAAATGAATAATTATATACAGCTATTTTGTAGAAATTTACCCTGCCCTAATATGATGATTGCATTATTTCAACTACTCCATAGTTGTAGAAGTGTTTTAAAGATCATACATTATAGACAAAACTTATTCATAGATATTTTAAAAATGTTTATTGTAATTTACCTTGGATCTCAAGGTATAGACTGACATTTAAGTCTATGAATATCTAGAATACAAGAATTAATTGTATATTATACTCTTTGTTGTAGGCTTGGTATTGGAAAGCCTCATAGAATCAGGAGGGTAAGTATCTCTGGTTTGTTGTTGGAAACGCTTTAGACAATATGATTTTTGATATCTTCAAACCTAGACATTTTTTTCAAAATTGAATTGATATTGGTATTGGTATTTATGAAAGGTACAAAACATTCACTTATCAGATATATTTCAAATACCTTTTTATCAAGTGATCATTCCCACACTAAAGCTTGCTGTAAGTGCACAATACAAACAAAATGTTTCATTTTTGATATGTACATTTTCTTTCATAAATCATATTTGTTTTCTTTTTTTCTGCAGCAAGCTGGCCTGAAAAATGATAGTGGGAGCAATGGTAATGATATAGCAACTGCAAAGGAAACTGAATCAAATCCCAATGATCCAAGCACCCCATCATCCATAGCAAACAAAGCCAAGCAAATTGATTTTTGAGTTTCAATGTGATGTGATAAAACCTTTTGACTGTACTGAATGAAAAAATAGGGTAAAAAGGGTACATATTATTATACCTGACCTATTTTATGTGATTTTGTGAAAGAAATAACTTTTAATGAATTCAAACGTACATATATAGTGTCTCTTTCTACACAATACAATGTGTTTTAAAACTGCCTATAAAAGTAAAAGTTGGAGGACCACACCTCTAATTATGTTTTTGTGACTCAAGTAGTTTTGGTTAAGTGGCAGTTATTGCAGCAAATGCTTGAACTAGTCCAAAAATAACCAATCTAGCTCCTAATCCACCTTTGAAGAGTCTTTCATAGCTTTTTCAAAGAAAGGCCTATGTTTTAGTCATGTTACAAAGCTACGTTTTGGACAATCTTAAGTGATGGGGTGTCTCAATGTCAAATAACTTTTACATCTATAATGTTATGAAAGTTATTACTACAATAGTGGTAAACTGAAAGACTACTGTATGAATAAATGTTCTGGTGTATTTTTTAAATAAATGCATAGATAACAAGAAAGAGTTTTTGTTTGTAAAGAATCTTTCTTTATCAATCATTTAAATACAATATTTAATTGTATTCATCACTGTAATAAAATGAAATCAACATTTTGTTTAGGACTTTCGTTTAAACGTTCTTTTCTATTTGTAATATGCAAGATTGAGTTTTGGTAGTATGATGGCAGTTTTATGTGGAACGTTTGTATAGATAAAAAAAGGGCCTACAATATGTATTTTAAAAAGTACATGTAGATGACAACTGAGCAGAGTTGTTAATGATTAAACCTAGTAGAAAGATATTACTTTCTTATCTATATCATTTATGTCACAGGAAAAGCATGGGCACTATTTGAAAAGTACTGATATCCTACTACATAGGCTAGAAAAGTGCCACGTTTTGCCTTTTCATCTTCAAGAACATGAAAACCTTCACCCAGTTTTAGTGTTGTGTAAACAAAAGCTGAACCTTCTAGTCTTGCAACGTACGTCCATTCCTGATGCAATCGCTCACCATCAAGTAATAGATCAGGTGTTGAAAGTTTAGCCGATATTATTACTAAATATGAATGATACCAATTAAATGTAGCAAAAGTTGCATGATATTTTAGTGATTCCATTGGTGTAATTGACAGCATGTATGGATTTGTGTGAAGTTTTGGATTTTGTTCTGCTTTGAATCCCTTGTTGTACTGAATAACCATACAAGGACTGGTACATTCTACAGTAAAGCATTCATCACTAGGCATCATGTCCCATTCTTCGAACTCCCCTTTATCCAAGGACATTTCATCAAGCTCAACATTACTTGACAGTGATACATAAGTATCGTCCTCTGTTGCTATGATGCGCAATGTATAGCCAACCAAAGGGTTTCTTTTTGGTATAGGTGGAATGATGTAGTGCAGACCTAGTAATGGCACGGGTGAGACACAAGTTGTAATAAGCTCGCAATAAGGGATATCGTTGGGGACTCTGGCACATCGAGATCCAGAAAATACAACAATTGGTTTTGTTGATTTTATGTGATATCCTGTCGGATCCCCTTGGGCTGGTAAAAAATACCCGTAAGTGTCCATATCCTGTAGCCTTATACTGTGGCTTGTAGCCCCTATGTCTTCAGACCCAGGAGATGATATTGTCACTTGTGTGTTGTTTTTTGTGCTTACTATCACAAAACCTGAAGGCCAATACATGTTACCATTGAATGATGGTATGAAGAAGCTTGTTGATACCTTCAAAGGGGATAAAGCTAAGAAACTATCTCCAGCTTGACTTATCAAACCTTGGATACTTACAGGGTGATTAGCTTGGATTTTTATAGCTTTTTGTTGGATTTTTTTATTGTCGATAACCCTTGCTGCTTGGGGAATGTCTTTTATTTCCAGTGGCTTGCCTGCAGTTATAGGGTAGGTCTTGTTATAATTGAGATATTTACACACTACATTCACTTTGGTATTGAAGGCACTTGTGATGATTAGTGTATTTTTATTCCTACGACTTGAATCCAAATAGTTTCCCATGAAACTGATATAGAATAGAGTATTTTTGACAGCTTTTCCTGAAAATTAGCAAAAAATAGAAACATAAATGACATTTTCAAACATCGATATTTCTGTCTGTTTTCAAATATAAGAATTCATTGAAATTGGGATAGTTGTCTGATTAGGGTAATTTAGGATACTCAAGTATTCATGATATCATGTATATAGCTAAGTAAGTGTGTAAATGATATATATGATACATTTCAAATTCCTTTGAATACATTCACACTTCCTTATTCAGTGATCATTCTTGGTCACATGGGATAAGGGTAAGGGACATAGAAACTATTTGATTGGTTTCAATAACCTTATTGATTTGTGGTTTAACTTTACAAATAGCATAGAACTGTCATGTACATGTATTGGCATTATGATTTTTGCCAGGGGGCCACAAAACATGTTTATTAAGGAAATGGCTAAAACTTTAAAAATCCAGCCAGTAATTCACACCCTGTAAATTATAGATATGAGAACAAGACAAATGTGTGTAAGGTAGACATTGATGGTAATCAAAAGCAATGTAAGCTAATCATATTTAGCATTATCAGCATCTATACAGGACTTATGATAAAATTCTTCTTATGCATTGAATCATAATTACAGAATAGGTGCAAATGCTATTAAAGGGTAAGTTTAATACCATACAATAGATATTAAAATGTTGTTCTAAATCATGATATTGTACCTCTTAGATCAGTCAGATTTTCTATGTTTGAAGGTGGCTCTTTTCTCATTTTTGCAATTTTCCGTGGGGTGGGACCTGCCCATTCCGGGTCTTCCATGTTGGCTAATCCGGGTGGTCCAACTCCAAGATGATCCACCTGTCCTTGCCTATGTAGTATCTGACTCTCAAGTTCAGCTACCGAGTCTTTATATTTTCCCACGTCTACCGAGTGGAATTCCAGTTCTTTGACAAGTTTTTTGACATCTGAAAGCTTTTTCATAAAACAATTTACATCACCGTTCTTACAGGTGTCATCTAATCCAAGATTATACTGCCCATGAGTGGCATATAACACTAATACTAATACGACACTAACCCAAACCATGTAGGCAACCATAATTATGATATGTTCACTTCAAAGCTTTCCCTATTTGAAGTTTGTGATTATGTGTGTCATTGTGGGCTGAACAGAATGTTGGACACGGCTGTACACATTTGCAATGTAGTACTAGTTGTATGCTTGGCATGTCATGCATTGTAAAATGAAAATGAGTGAAATACCAATACACAGTATTACTTTGGGCCACACTCACATATCACGGAGCAGCACGATGCATGCACAATAAATTTAAATGTTGATTTAAATTCCTATAAATTGGAGTTTGGAGAAAAGGTGGCCTAATGGATTAGGTAGTGGCCATTGAATGGAGTCCAAGAAATCCCCAGATCAATCCCATCACTCAATGTTGCTTCACTCCTGTTAAATAAGTGCTTGGTTGCTGCTCTGTAAAAAAATCTGATTTATTCTGTAATACATGTATTGGGCAATATAAAAGATTTTGTATTATAAGTATCATGGCCAAAAATAGACTTATTTTAAGATTTAGTCATTTTTTGTAATATGCTGAATTGTTTTATTATTTACAACTAGACCACCTTTGTAGCTCCTCTTGATCTTACATGAGAGGTGGATTTATTGAGAATTTTTATTATCAAAAAGAAAAAAGTGATTCGAGTAGAGAGATGAACCTTTTAGTGACGGTTGACTGTTGGGGTTGTTGATACAGTTTATATATTTTCCTTCTTTATATATTGTCACATTTTTGGTTTGAACCTATTTACTGTTGACTCAACTGCCACCACAATATCTTGTATCCCATTCTATGGTACAAAAAAGAGAGAAAAATTTGGAATAATGTGTCTTCAAGAACACACAAAGAACCCTGTAGCTTATTTAAAACCTGCACTAATTCACCTGGTTTATCTACTGGGTAGAGCCACTGGAGACTCTTTCTACGCCAAGATCATTCTTCTTTATACAAATATTACTTTTTCATAAAGAAGGATTCTTATTATTTTTCTTATTGATTTTAAGAATATCAAGAAAATATCTATGGGCTGAATTCATTTTGTATGCATATAGGATTATAAAGACAGACATGCTTACTGTGTATTATCTGACACTGTTCTCCATAGAATTTTCATTGATGAATCAGTCATTCAGAAAGCTGTCAATCATTATGATGATATTGTGTATATTAATATCACTTCCCACACGATTTGAGTCTGTCTTGTCATGGCAGTGAGCATTGACGTCATGTAATCTAATACTATATAGTACTGGATATTTCAAGACTTGTTGCTCATTGATTTTTGTATAGATTTATATAAATCTCCATTGTGTAGATTTGTGTATTGTTGATCATGAGCTTATTATCAATTTAAAATGTCTTGAGTATTACACCTGAACCAAAAGCATAATATGCACATATATGCATTATTGTATTATAGTATGTAAATGCAATCAACATGTCAATCCCCCAATGTTAAGCACATATAGGTCTTCACTACCTTAGCAATTATCTTTGTCTTTTGACCCTTGTGTACAAAACAAAACAGTCTCTGCTATAGAAACAGTAACAATAATGTTGATTTTTTTTCTTTATGAACATGATTCATTGGTTAGCAGGATGACTGCCTTGCTACAAATTTTGTGAGCCTTATTTTTGGAAATTATATATTTCTCTGCAATTCAATTGTCATCATTTTATAGGATTTATTTCAATTTTCACTAGCTGATTATTTCCTTCATTTTTAAGGTGAGTTCAAGTTGTTTTGATGTTACACAGATTTTGAATATCTACACTGTACAGTGAAATAGCAGTAAGGCCAAAGGGTTAACATGGATGTTGTCTCCTTATAAATGCTCCTCTACTAAAGTCATCATTCTTATAAACCTGCTCCCTTTTGTTTATTTTACAGCGAGCTGACAGGGTTTTTTTTTAATTGAAAAGAAGAATACGGTAAACATTTCATTGCGGATGATTTATGTAGAAACAAGACCAATCTGAAATTAGTTTAAATAATTATTAATCATAATTGAATCTTGTTTACCTTTTGCATCTGACAAGTTTGATAGTCAGGACCTAAAATATACATGTTGCTACACATGTATCTTGACTGGCATGCTGTTTGTAAATAAGGTTCTACGGTAAAAGAAAAAAACTCAATGAATCAATCAATAATGGGATTTGAATCCACTGTTACAATTCAAAAGTAATCTGTAGCCGTGTACAGGATCTATGGAGGAATTGCAACTTGCATTTGAAAAATATACCATATATGACTGGCAATACAGAGTAGATAATCTCTCAAATGTAGACCCAAATTCAAGAGTAGTAAAATTTTTACACTGATTTAATACATACATATAGCTAGAAAGGGAAAGATCATAAATCACATTTAAACAGTAATTGAGGTGGACAGAGGTTCATATCATAGACAGTAAAGAGATTAACATATTTATCACCAGGGTATTAAACCTATATTGCAATAATCAACAGAAAAAATCTGTCGACCTTATAAGGGATTCGAACCTACGACCTTGGATTAACCGATATTAATATGTGTCGATATTTGTGAGAAGTTGTTTGTATAATTTCTCATAATGTCTTATTCTTAAAGTGTTATTATTGACCTTAATGCACTAAATAATATAACTAACTGACTGTGTATATATGCTATGTACTAGTGTTGTGTAAAGGTTGTTAATGTTATTCTTGTATGTTTGGTATGTGTTACATTGGTTGCCTGTGGATATCAATATTTTCTATCCACAAAGAGCTTTGGTGTTAAGTTTTAATAGCTATTTGCAGCATACATGAGTGTAATTACCAGCCTACAGTACACCTCAAAATAATCTATGTGACAAGATTAAAACATTTGAATTTCTCATCTTCTGTAGAAACGTTTTGAGTCTCAGTGAGAGTAGAGCAAATTCAAATCAAAATAATTTCATCTTTTTGAAGATGGTACAAATGATTTTAAGACTTTTCTTTTGTGGTCACCTTCTTGTCTTTTTTACCTTTTAGCTAATTTTTCCATCGATGCTATTTTTCAGCCTATGTTCAGTATATTTGACTAAAGAAGGATGGTTGAAGTGAGGCCTATAACAAGTAGACTGTCACTGGAAGAGGATGTCCAAGAAGTGGCAATTGTCAAGAAGGTCAATGAACTTTTTGTCACAACTAAAGTCAATACCAACAACAAGCTTCATGTGGTCAAGGTCACCAATCCCTTAGAAAAAGTCAAAGTAATTGAAATACCATCAAAAGCCAAAGCAGTGGAACAACTGAAAGCGTTGTACAGCAGTCATGGGAAAGAGTTTCTTTTAGCTGCTGAAAATGAATTATCTGAGTCTTCTATGGATGTCAAAAGACTTACTGTTGGTGGTAATGGAAAGTTTGCTGTTCTTGCAGAAGCTAAAGATCATAGCTCAGAACTCTTTTTATCTGTTGGCAATGGTGACATCTTGTATTATTCACATTGCTCTTACACAGTTATTGCAAAAGATAATCGGACTTTTTATACTTTTACAAACGATAAAGATCCAAAAGGAGACCAGGTTTTAAGGCTGAATATTAGAATCCCAGAACTGCAACCCAAAGCTAAGAAATTGATACTAGAGACATCTTGTGAGCTGAAGTTGGCAAAGAGTCTTGTTGGTCAACCACTGGTAGTTCCAGGAGGGGATCACATTGTAATGCAAGTGGTTAATCGTCAAGGTTTTGTAGAAATTTTAGTTTTGGAAGTCCAGAATGATAATATTATATGTAAGGCAACAAGAAAACAACTTGGTTTATCTACTACTTCAACTATTACAAATTTAATGGAAATTCCAGATGAACCAGATCTTGTCTTGGTTATTGCAAAAGATGAGGACGAGAATGCTGGAACTACTGCTGTTTTATGGAAAATTAACATTGAGGATGATGGTACCGCACCCAATGGGACTGTCATCAAAGTATTCACAGATATCTACAACAAAAACACTAGACTATTGCTCCCATCATGTGCAATTCTTGAAGCAGATCGCAAAGAAATACTATGGAATTTTGGAACAGATAGCGAACCAGAAAATATTACATTTCAGCAATGGTATGACAAGAGATTGTCAGAAGAGAACAGCGAACAGACACTTAAACTATATTCTGCTATCTATGGAAAACATGGCAACTTTCTTGAAACAAAAATCCATTTCAAAGGAACACATCCAAGTGTTTTTGCACTTGGTGAATTTGATATCCATCACCTTTATGCTTGGGATTCCTCCTCTTGGAAAAAGTATAAAGTTTCAGGAGAAAATAAAAGCATTGCCCCTGTTCATTTGGAGGAAAATGGTAAGTTTAACAACAGAAATAACTGCTTGATTTGTTTTGATTCTCAGAGTACCAAATAAGAGTCACCTGACTCATAAAAAGGAGCCTGGCCCAACTTGGATGAGTAAAAGTGACTTCTCCATCTGTCAAACTGAGTCCAGCACTGGAGAAGTCACGTTTACTCACCCTAGTACTAGTAGTATTTGGTGAGTTGACTATTTTGACATCTGGAATTAGATGCCAGGCTGGACTCACTTTTATGAGTCAATTGACTCTGATTTGCCTCTCTGTGTTCACTGAAGTATGCCTCCCCCCCCCCTCCACTTTGTTTTGATCAATCTATTTCAATATTTATCACACTTTCTACAAAATGTTTATCTTTATATTGTGTTTTTTTTCCAGAACATTCAATAGTAGCTGTTCTTTCAGATGGATCTGCACTCTTAATTGAACTTTCAAGTAAGTCTTCACACTAAAATCTTAAAATGTATATTGTTTAAAGCCACAATGTTGAGATCACTTGTAAAAATGCTTGGTTGTTTATTTATGAAAAAATTTCTTTGTTTTATTGACAGAAAGCCTTGCCAGTACTTCTATGGCTGATGCCAAAGCCAACCAGAGAAAATTCCATGTAGCTGCTCGTCTTGCTGGTAATGGTCCAAAACAAACTAAAAAAAGCAGAACTTGTGTGCTTTTATGAATGATTAGATACACATATAGATAGATACAAGTATTAACAATAAAAAAAGAAGGACTTAAAAACAT
This sequence comes from Pharyngocirrus eroticus, assembly GCA_033118115.1. Taxonomy (NCBI): domain Eukaryota; kingdom Metazoa; phylum Annelida; class Polychaeta; family Saccocirridae; genus Pharyngocirrus; species Pharyngocirrus eroticus. The sequence goes on from JAVSBT010122211.1 coordinate 32,310, forward strand.
GTCAAATTACCTTTATATTCACAACCAATATGCTTACCCAATAGTAAGAAAGGAGAATCTGAAAATAAGAAATTTGTGTCAAGAAATCAAAGTAGAATCCAAAACTATATTTTTTGATTCACTATTACAGTAGTCAGTGTTACTTGCCATAGATCAGTTTTATATTGTTATTTTAATACAATTGTTTGAGATATCATATTTTGTTACTACATTTATATTTCTTATCTACACTTCTACACAATAATTAGCTGTTATAAACTTGCAACACTGTGATAATTTTTAACAAATTTGATATCCATGTAGTTGAGTAAAACGTTAGATGAAATAAAAGTATACTTTTAATATAAATTCATCTTGTTTTCTCACTGAAGCTTCGGCGTGTTATTGCTTGTCTATAAGTGATAGCATGTAAAAGAACACTTGTCAAATATGAATCTTGGAACCAATAACTTATTCGGTAACACTTGTCATCTTTCCACAAAGAGCAGTTGTGTTAGAGGCGATGACAGTCTACTATCAAATAAATTGTATGAATGGCTGAATATAGGAAGGATGAATGTATGAATGAGGGAGAGACCGATGGAATACCAGCTATAACTGAATGGGTTAATCTCCTTAAATAAAACAAACAAACAATATACTTTATCTGTAGATCATAACATACCAAAGTTAAATGACTTAAAATAGAATTGACTTTAAATGTTTTGTAAAGTATGAAGACCCCAGCCATATCATATCAAATGCTTTTTCAAAGTCTACTGATCCATAAACACCACAGATAGCTCAACATAATGAAGATGGAAATCTGTCATTACAAATTACCCACTGTCATAATTAGCATAGCAACCCTACCCCTAGGGGGTGGAGACAAATTGTAGTTAATCACCAAGGATCATCAGAGTGGAAGTGATGTTGCTTTTCCTTTTTAACCTCAAGATAAGTTTTATGATTCTTAAATACCTAATGATGATCTATTTAAGGAGTTTTTTCTTTAAAATACAAGCAAATTAGCTAGGACATTATCTATTAATTGGCTCTTTACTAAAACTGCTGTTTGTTTAAAAGACAAAAGGCTGTGGTAATGTGTCCGGTGCAAAGACATTTGTTTTAAACAGTATGTTGTCAGCTTGTTCATGTATTCAACATATACCACTTCAGGGTATATCATTTGTGGTTTATTTCCTTCATTCTTTGACTTGTCCTCATAAATTAAAGTTTAATCTGTAATGTACTTGAATTTAAAAGTGTGAATCTAGGACAATATAACCTATCTGTCGAATGGTTGTACCAAAAACTGTCCTCGGCTTTAAATTTTATTACAGAAAATCCTTTTTCTTTTCATGGTATTGAATACTAGAGCTGGATAGTACAACTCATGAATTTGTTTATATTTTTGCTAATTTGGGTTTGCATCATCAGTCGAACTGTTTCATTCAACATAGAGATTACATGTACTTGAATGTAAATAATGTCAAAAATCTTACGGTCAGAATTGATGAGGTCCTTTCCCTTCAACCCCATCAAATACAAATTGAACAAACCAATCACAACCCTTTCTTCATAATCTTTACTCAAAATTGTTACTATCATTATCATAAATCATAACTTAAATGATACAACATTAAATACTTGAAAAAGAAAATCCTTGAGAAAAAGTACATACTTAATTTTAAATATTCCAACGAAAAAATAGAACTAAAAATATTATCTGAATATTCTATTTCTGGAAAATATTACTGTAATCGATATTTAAAGGCATTGCATTGTCAACAGACAGGTGATTACAATAATTTACAATTTATTTCACACAGATTACATATTTAATAAGGGTCTTAATCATCAATTAAATGTAACCCCCATGATTTATAAGACAGCATTATGTTGACAAGATAATAGTAAACATGGTGAGCAAAAGTGTGAACCACCCAGTGATGAAAAATTGCATTATCAATAAAGGAATAACAGACTTGATGAAGTTTTGTGTTTTTTATTCAGAATGAAAATTACATTCTCATACTTCAATGACCATAGTAATAATGACATTTTTTTACTAAAGCGCCTCAAATCTATGAAATAAATTGTTTTGTCAATGATATCATATATCACTATATTTCAGACCTCATAGGATGAACTCATGCTGAGTCCAAATAGTAGAAAAGATCATACAATTCATTAAGAGTCCACACGCAGTAATAATAGTATTATTATTGCTTTTTTAAACACATATTTTGAGTTTCATTGATGTTCTGAAATCAGTTCTTACAATGTATAGTTATATAGCAAGTTGATAATTTTGCACCTGTGTTTGTAAAAAAATCAAAACTTCTATTTCTATTATGTTTTACCGAATGAGGATGATAGCTATGATTTTTCTTACTTAATAACAGGTATAATTTCACCCATTTCTATGATATCACGCTGATAGTTTGTGTAGTCTTTTCAATTATAAACTCTTTTTTTCTTTACTTCTTACGCCAAGCATATGGTTATCTATGTAACCTTTAACAACCCATAACAGATTAAAAGGAATAAAAATTATAATTGAATAGCAGCTGAAATTCTTCCAGTTTACCTAGCATTTTTTAGAATGAAGGCATGTAATTATGTTGAATAAATGTTGACAAGTTGTAACATTGTCCATTTTTACTCTTTAATCAAAATTAATGATCAACCACAAAAAAGACCATCAATCACAAATTTGCTTTTGTATCACATCAATTAATGTTTTCACTTTGTTAACGTGTTACAGGATTGCAATGTGTTTATCAAAGTTAACAAATTAAATAACAAACCCTTTATCTTCATGATTTTCCTTTTCTTTTTCATACTTAAACAAATTTTCAGTACCACCAGACAACCGTCAGAAATGAAACATTGAGTAAGCTTTGTCTCAAAATTAGAAAAGTTCCTTTATATCTCTGGTCATAGAACTAACTTTTTACAGACTTGAGTTTTTAATTTAAAAAAAATATATTGTTTAATCTAGTAATTGAAATATAATTATTTTGTAGTACTGCTCACAGAATTGTTTGTAAGTCTAGAGATTGAGAAGTTCATATTTGTACTTGGGCTTGTTTTTTTCTGACTTCTTGCACAGTCCATGCAGGCACAATGTTCCGGTGACCATCCTGGGTACAAAAGATGCTGAGGGTGAGAAAAATGTCTATACATTGGTACCATAGTATGTGCCTGTCTTGGATCCTCAGGGATAGGGTGAGGCAATCTTGCTGTTCCACCTGATGACAAAAGGGGATGACTGCTGTGCAAATTTAATGATCCTGGTAGCATTGACATGGCTAGTGGAGGTAATCCTGCTGAAGGTGTTATATGTTTGGGATTTTGATATACATCACCCAAAAGTTTTTTCATTTCATCTATAGAGCCTTGTAACATTTGTATGTAGTTCTTGGCCAAGAGAAGTGTCGCTATTTTTGATAATTTCCTCACAGAAGGCCCATTTGCATAAGGCATAACTTCCCGTAGTCCTTCCAATGCAGAATTTAAATCATGCATTCTCTTTCTTTCTCTTCCATTGATTTTAAGTCTTAAATCCTGTAATTCGTCTTCAGTAAAATTCTTGCTGTCAAGCAATGCCTTTCTCTTGGATTTGATAGCACCAGGTGAAGATTTAAAACTGTAATGAGAATTGTCTAAATCTTCTGAGGAACTGGCATAATCCACTTCGTCTGTAACGTTCACATAAGATTCACTTTCCATCATATTGTTATAATTGGTGATTTCAATGCCTGTCTTGTAAGCAATATTTTTCTCAATGAATTGTAATTCAAAATGATAAAAAAGCTTATTACTTTCACAGCCAAATATTTCCGTCTTGCTTTTTAACAGCCAAATTGTTTATAGAACTTTCCAAAAAAAGTGAAATAATGAATTCCTTTCCACAACTCAGTCTGTGACAGTCTGATGGATAATGTTTTGTGATGCTTTTTCAGTGATAGCATGCCATACCAATAAATTTGATATGACTCTTAAAGATCCCAACAAAGTAATCAAGATATCACATTTTGGATTCCTTTTTGTAGAGGTGAAAGTGTGAAAGATGACAAAAGAAGATGGCATCAAAGTTGAAACGACGTCTCCCAACCAATCACTGCATTAGTCAGCACTACCCTCCTCCCTCATTGGGGCTAGAGGACAATAGATGTATGCTAATCAGAACTGCTGGAGATCTGATTGAAGGTGAGTATTGGAACTTTTTTGTTTCCCTACATTTATGCCCAGTTGCTTTACCAGTAATTTGTTATGCTGCGTAGCCTGCAGGAATGTTTGTTGTATTGAAATCAAACAGAGAGGAGTCTATAATTATTTCTCATTATTGAGTAATTGACATTTACACATGGATATTGCATATAAGTGATATTTTATTTTCAACATTTTTTTATTTGTTACATTGATTTATAATGTTCTCCATTTCTTGTTTCCAACAACTGAAAGAAAAATAAAGCAAGACATTATTCAAATCTATATAAACCATTAGTTTATGCTTGATTTTGTTCTACATTAATTTTCTCAATATTTTTTTTAAAAAAATCCAAAAAAATCTTGTACACTCTTGATCATTTTTTTTACAAGCTACTCATTCAGTTTTTAACCCTTTACCTATCGTGTCCATCTGTTATAAACTGCTGTGAACACTATGGAAGAAAAGCCAATTAATACCGTCTTCTCAAGTGGGCATTTTTACCTGTGGCTAAGAGGTCCTTAATCTGTTACTCTTTAGACACATAGCTTCAGGCTGAACACTTTTTCTTTCATTTACAACTCTGCTTACATGCATCTCCAAACTCTCAATCACCCTCTCAAGACAAATACATGCATAAAACATGTGAAGAAAGTGATCTTAAAGTACTTCACAGAAAAAAGGTCTGACTGGTACACAAAAAAAGAAGCTACATCCTTGATCGCCTTTGTAGATAGAGGGACTGTTGTATCATGATGGCCCCCTTTGTCTTTGGTTATCCTTTTCAGATGTTTACCAATATTGTCAACTGACATGACTGAGTATCGAAATCTTAGGAAATTGTTCATTTTAATTTCATGAATTCTTTTTTATATCATAATACTATTGAAAAATTGATGATAGATGAGAATATAATTTTAGATTATATTTATGCATGTAAATATATCATGATATTTTTAAATACGTATTTTTTCTAGTCAAAGTTATATTTGACTCTTATGTTTATTAGTAAGTAAGTAAGTAAGTAAGTTATGTTTATCCACCTTTGCAACAAAAGCCTTGTCTAAAAGACAGAAATTCACATGTAATATGTTGAATGTCATACAATTCTTTTCATATGTGTTTTTGATGAATATTGCTTTTTGAAAGTACATTAGCCATTGATATATTCCCAATTTTGCTATTTCTAAAATAACCTCAAAATTTCAATCTTAACTGCTTGATTATTCTTCACTGCTTGATTATTCTTCAAGCATAAGTTCAAGATTGCTATTTAGTTGAAGACTCAAGGAATTTACATTTTTACTTCTTGAACTTTTTTTTATGCCTCTTGAACTGTCCAAGCATTTAAGATGAAGAGGCCACTTTAAGAAAAGCATTGTTGTATACACAAGATTCATTGATTCTCAAAGAAGGGGTAACTTGAAGAGCCCTTTCCATACTCTGCCATGTACAATGCAAATTACTTCAAAACTTTAAAAACTCCTGATTTTTGTCGTGTTGAAGATCACACTTTTCAAAATGAACATACCGCTTATTAGGGAATGGTTGACAACAGTAATTAACCTTCACTTTGTTCGTGATCAATTCTCTGAAAGATTCACAGATGTACAACACTTTGATCAAAGATCATACATACTCTTATGGTGAAAAGGTGAAATCTGACAATACTGGAGTAGTAAAATGGTGTAAAATTGCACCTAAGTAGTGCATGGTCACTACAATAATATAGAAGAAACAAGATGAAAAATCAAGATCAAATTCTGATTGCTTATCAAGTCAATTCATATTCCAGTGGCCATGGAAAGAGAACAATATGTCACATTATACATGGACCTCTCATGATCAACTAAAGGAAGTATGACTATAAGCTATTTATTGACCCTTGCATAATTATTAAATGTTTTAGGAAAGTAAGGCTATCCAAATTCAGTATTCCCAAGGTGGCACAAGATAAAGTCGACAAGGATTTGCAGTTTGGGTTTATCCATGAGATTAGCCATTTTATTGTTATAACAAAATTATCCTATATGAGTACTGTTGTAAATATGCTTTACAGAGACAAAGCCATAACCAAATGACTGCCTTTTAATTACACCAACAGTTGGCAACAGAATTATGTAAATCTTCCTTCTTAACGACCTATAGTTTTACAAGTTTCAATTTGAGCAACGGTATGATTTTAGCCAAGATTTTTTTTCTATATACAGGTGGTTATGATTTTATTATAGATGATAGAAATAGTAAAAAAAGATTCACATGGATCATGATATTTCTAATCATGGATGAATGATTGAAATATTGATATTTTCAAGTTCAAATGAAAGCAGATCAGTTATGTATAGGCTTGCAATTTAAAAAAAGTTGAATTGTGGTTTATGATGATTTAATTCTACTTTAGTAGTTTCAAGTTTAAAAACTTCAAACTATATGGAACGAGAGAGCAGATGTTCTGATTGAGAGTGAGAGCTTCTTTTTTCCCTGATAATTTTTTTTGAAGCTTGTTATTTGATGAGTTTCGTAAGAGTACAGATTTCATTGATATTTAGACAATTTTAATTCAAGGTTTGAAGGAATATTTCTAGTACTGAGTTTTAGGAGCAAAGTGTTAAATGTTTGTTCTGATAGACATCTTACCAATCTTGTCCATAATCACAATACATGAATATGAACTGAACAGATATGGAAAAAATATATTGCTTGTGTTTGGTGGGAGGGGAACATGATTAGGTAATTTCATGAAAAATTCATGAGGGACCAGTGCCTCAAGAAATTGTTTTCATCAATATTTTATGTCTAAGTGTGTTCCACTTTGATCTTCTCAGGTGTTGTGGAGCCATTTCATCTTAAAAATGGCTAGTTTTGGTATTTCTTTTGTTTGGCTCGTGTTTGCAAATAGGAGCTTAATTGATTTATAAATGGAACCGCATTGTCTTAAAAAGAACATAATTGTGGGGTAGATGCTTGAAATACGTTTGCAAACAGTGACTTGCTGAGTTGTGAGTTGTCCTTTGATACAGAGCTGATGGTAAGTACTGTTTGCCTCATGCCAAATGAAGCTAATTACAAGTCCCTTCTTTTACCACATCTGCTAATGAAGAAGGACCCGTTTACAGTCCTCTCTGCGGGCACGTCATTGGGTCAAAAGGGTCGTCCAATTAGTATGAAGTGCTGCTCTTTGGGGAAAACAGACTCCCTGCTTGAACTTGCACAAATGATCAAAGAACCTGCAATGGAAAATGGTTGAAATCCAAAAGCTCTACCACTGAGGTGTTGAACCACGGTCAATGGACCATTAGCAAAAAACTATTGAGACTTTCATTTTCATCCCAGAACACCACATATAACAATTTGGAACTGAATAGAACTTCAAACCTCAATAAATTATGGCCATATGTCCATTCTGGTTCAAATGATTTTCTTTGATTTCTTGGTCATTGTTTCATTCCAAGAGCAAAATTGTGACCCTCCCATATATTCATTCATGTCATACTGGAGAATAATTGTAGAAGAACATGTAATTCAAATATTTGATGACAGTTAAATGATGTCATTGAAACTCCAATTCATTTTCAAATTGTAGTCTTGGTCAATGATTTTTTTGCTGATTTTTCTTTCTTACTTTTTTTCCGGAATTCTGATTTGCAGTTCTTTTATTGGTGCATCATAGTGGCTCTGTAAGGAATTTACCCGAATTGCCGTCCTTTAGTGAGCTTTATTAGTTTTGCAGAGTCATGATATATCAAATTTAAACACAATGGGGGGATGAAGCTGTGTGCCAGGAACTAAAAAAGTTCAAGAAAGTAAAATCTGCTGACAGAAACCTGCACAGAGTGCCACTTTAAGTCAGTTTCCTTCTAGTTCAAGAATTGCCAAACTTGTTCAAGTATATGAAGTCAAATTAATTCATTGTTTTACATATGTTGTGTAAATAAAGAAACACTAACAGAGAGTTAATTTTGAAATTATGAAAATATCCCTGAGCAATAACAGCAACAACTTAGCGATACTAATATAAGAATTTCATTCTTTATTTGATGAAGAAAAAGATGAATAATTCAAAACAATAGTTTACAAAAAAGAAAGAAAAATCAGTGTCCACTTAAAATATTAGCAGATGGAATGGGCGGTTATAATGAGGTTTAAGTGTCAAAGCTATGCGTGTACTCTTGTCTAAACAGAATGTAACCATTTCTTAATAGATTGTGATGTACAGATGTAAGGGGGTACTTTAAAAAGTGAAGAACTACATTGGGAAACATTAGATTATCATTAGCTGAAAAAAAGACAAAGGCAAATGTCTTATTTTGTTTCATTTCCAGTTGCGAAATCTCTCATTTTGAAGAGTAATGATAACCTTCGAAATCTGTCTCTTGTTCGCAGATTGTTCCATTGGCTGTCCAAATGATATCATTAGCTTGTTTTAAAGAGAATTTATAACAGATTTTTGACAGCTAATTTCATCTTTAAAACAATTTCAGCAAGTTTTTCACTGTTGTCCCTCATGCCTGTAGGCAATTAGAAAGATGACATACTGTTTGATGACTGGTGAACATCTGATTTGACAGGTTTTTATTTAGCTGTATATCTATACCCTGCTTTATCGAAATTTATGTAAATTGAAATCCATTACTATAATAATAGTTTCTGCTATTTTAAAATAAATATGTGTACTTCTATTTATCCTGAATTACATAACAAAAACTGTTATTTCAAGAAACAAGGATAATAAACGTCAAATGCTTTCCAGTTTGTCCTCCTGATGATCTATGAAAGCTCCAATGGATAAACTTTTTTCATTTTGTTTTTATTTCAATGAGGTAAAATTTGTATTGCTTCAAGATCCAACCCTATATTGTATGATTTTTTTAAAATTGAATATAGTATACATTGTACCTGTAATACTAATGTTCATTATTATGAAAGATCTTATCATTGTCATATTTGAAATGATACAGTGATTAATTTTACCCATAGACAATAAGTCTGTAATTGATAAAACATTTTATTAAGTAATTTCTTGAGTATCTATGTAAAGTAAAAGGCTTTGGGGCTCAGCCAGAGCACATTTTTATTGAAATACATGAAGAAGGACTTGCATTGTGGTAGATTCTCCAAAACTTTGAATATAAATGTCCCATAAAGATGTTTGCCAATATTACTGATCAGGATGAAATACATAGGGTTAAAGTTGAAACCCCTTAGTGCATGTCAACTGTCAGTTTTTAGATTTTTAAAGTTTTGTAAGAAATATAAGAGCTCATAAGCTGTCAATTGAAATGTTTATGAATTTAGATCAAGAGATCACATCCAGAAATCTTGAGAAATGTCTTGTTTCTGTTATGCATCTTTTCCCACTTTTGTCCTTGTTTTGAATTTGTTTGCCCTGAAGATGAGTTTGAAGGCATGTTTTACAGCCACAACAAGACTGGCTTGTTCATTCGAGGTTTTTCACAAGGGTGCAAAATGTGGTTTAATGTCTCAAAAGATTTGATTTGTCAAGTCAACGTCTTTGTACATGTCAATAGTATTCTGTTTTGGGACCGGTGGGAACGCCCTAAGCAGTAATTATAAAATGCCACCCCAGAGTGCTGGCTACCAATCTCTCAATTAGAGAAACTTTATGCTTTATACCAGATATTCTCCCCAGTTTATTTCATTGCTGTAAGAGAATTTTATTCTTATGTGAGGCTAGGAAATTTGATGCAATAAAAGATTGAGAGATGACATGCAAAGGTCTTTTATTTGCTCCTGTGTGTCATTGTTGTTTGATAGAGAGTTCCCTACCGTGACATTTCTCATTAAGGATTCTGCTATAACACGCCATGATCATAGATCCCAGCAGGGAAGGCATTGAAGGTGCCAACTATTAAAACATTTCCACTATAATATAAAATCACTCTATATAAAAAAAAGAAACAGCTTTATCTATGGCTGAAATTGCTTCCATGGAGAGATTTAAAAGACAGCAAAAAGCTTTCAATAATAACAACTTGTACTTTTGTATACAATTTTATTTCACATTGTACCAAGAGTCAAGTAAAGTTGTAATAATTTACATAACAGTATTTGTGATTTCCGTTAGCTTTAGTTATACCATTACATGAATGTCAAGTACTATAAGTGAGCTTATGTACCTTTTTTCATTGTGTTGTACTTTACTTTTCTCTCATTTCACACATATCCTCAACAGGTGGAGGTTGACACCTCAAAAGATTATGACATTTAAGCACTAGATTTATAGCATGACTTTTAAGATTATGCATCTTATGTATCAATATAGACATTAAATGTATAATGTAACACCAATAGGATGTGAAAGAATCTAATAAGGCCATTCCAAATTGATTAGTTGGTCGATGTATGCGGTCTGGCAAATTTTTTCGTGATTGTTAATTTTTTTATCAAAATGTTGCTTTTATGTCAAATCTAGCCCCAAAGTCAAGCAAAAACTTCAACATATATATTTGTTTGGAAAAAGAGAACTAGATAGAGGTTATACATACAATACAATAAATTCAAGCCTAGCCCACCTCACTCCTTTCAATCATATTGATGTAAAATGCCAAGTATAATCTAACTTACATTAGGTTAAAAGAAAACAAAAATCATCTGATGTCATGATTATAAATAATTTATTTGATTTCATAACCTGAACACATAATTATATTATGATGAATTATTGATATAGCTTTAATATCAAAAATATGAAAGTAACAATTTTTGGAATTGTTTTACTATATTCATAGCATAACTAGCTGGAACTAACAAAAGTATTCAAAAACAAAAAGGACCCCCCCCCCTTTCCCAATGATAATACTTGCATTAGAAATAGAGAAGATGTCATCACATTTATTGATTGAACAGAATAGGGCATTTGACTCCCAGTGTCATTACATTATACAGGTACAATGAATCACACATGGTAAGCATTCTGTGATCTGATTTGTCTGCAAGGAGAAAATAAAGTGAAATAGAATTTTGTTGTAGATATTCATAACTACATGAATTACTGCAGATAAGGATCATACTGAGTCAAATTATATAAGAAATAAGAAAATATCATGGTCTTTCATTGGTATGATAAATTTATTGCATATGTTTTCATACAAATAGATGATAGCTATACATGTACATGAATGTTTCTTTTTGTTTTATAGAATTTTCTGCTTTGTTTCCATACAATCATAATTTCTTGCTTACATTTCACAAAGAATTGACTATTGTTTTTCAATAATAACATGTATTCCTAATTCAAATTAATTTGAAGCTACATTATGAAGCTGCATAACCATACCATTTTATATAGGTCTATTTTTTTCTGAAATATATTTTTTTGAGTAAAGAAAATATCAACATTGACATGCACAATTATATAAAAAATATCTAACCTTTAGCACCTGTTTAACTAGGATTTCTTTAAAAATAATGCTATAAATACACTGACCAGCATTTATTTCTAATTCATATTTTTTTATAAATGATAAATTACCTTCTAGTTTCTACATGTATGTGCGTTTCTAGCAATTTGTCTGCTATTCCTTGAATACATATAATCATTATTGTATGTATGATTCTATCTTTAAAAAATCTATCAAAAGATATACCTTTTCTTAAAATGGATTTCTGTATTTTAATAAAAAGTGTAAGTATGCAACACAAGAACCTGTACACAAGTTGCTTCTAAATTAATCATAGTCTCAAAGCATCTATCATAGCTTTTCTACAGATAATTGATTTTTGTCACAATTATGATTAAACTTAAGATTGTCATGATTATAAATATGTGAATGTACAAATGACTCACAGTAATAATATACAATTTATACAATCTAAAAATATATATGGATTTATTAAAGTATCTAAAGCTAATGACAGTTTTTACCCTAAATATGGAAATGTGACTTATCAAGACTCGTTATCTAATTCTACAAATAATTCTCCAGTACAAGACACTTCCCCGGCACTGTTTTTAGCTTTGCATGTATAGAGGGCGTCATCTACCTCACAGCAGTCCTTAATGACTAGTGAATGCATATCAAGGTCATCAAATGTCATAACATGCCTCTTATCCTCCTTGATCTCTTTGTCCTCGAGGAACCAAGTCACTGTTGTTTCAGAATCACCTTCTATTTGCACAAAAAATCTGGCATTATCCCCTTCAAAGACCTCACAATTTTTCATTTTTGTTATGAGTTTAGGTGGATCAATGTTAGCAGTTGATCCTGTTTCAGAGTCTGTATCCTTTGAGCAGTCACTAGATAAATCACTCAATTTTCCATAACTATTATCCTCTTGCACTGTGTTACAATTTGTATCTAGGATCTTTAATCCTTTTTCAAGTTTTCCAAGTCCCATATTTCTAGGTAGACTCCTTGTCTTAAGAGGGGACATATTTGACAACTCTGTGGAGGTTGAAAATCCTGAATCACTTCTGGCAGAACTGTTTAGGCTGTGCTCTTTGCCTTCACCACCCAGCATTGCAAGCATGCCTTTCTGGAGGGAAGCCATTCTACCTAATGCTCTAATGGCATTACCAGTTTTCTAGAATAAAGATTATCATTTACTGATTAAATTGAATTCATAAAATACAAATTTGAGGGCATATCGTTTGTGAAAAAAAAGATACAAGAGAGTTCAATTTCAATTAAGAATGAATTTTGACATTCTAGAATGAAATCTTGCTTCAGGCAATTTTTTTATTAGATAAATAATCAAAAGCAATGTCACAATATCTTTTAAGGAGTAGAATGCAAAAATCTTAATGGATCAAGTATAAATCTGAATTCAGGATAATGTTTCCCTTTATAGTTTATTTACATACTCCATTTTACTGTAATTTCATGATCATTTTCATTTTTTTATCTACATGTACTTGAATATTTCTGTAATGAGTAGAACTAGAAGGTTTTCCTTCAATCTTACCTGCCATTTTCTTCTTGCCATATATCTTTTGTGTTTTTCTGTAGATAGCCTTTTAGCTCTCATAAATTTGACATCTTGAGATAACCACCTATGCGCCAAGCAGCTCTCTGAGGAAAGTCTTTTTCTAGAATTACAAATGAAATCACAAATTGCTTAACAGTTTACCTAGAATTCGTGATACAGATTTTTTACAAAAAGTTTGAAAATATATTTTAAAGTGAATATTTTACTTATCACAATCATAATCAATGATAGTTTATCCTAGTCTCCTGGTGTAAACTAAAACTGAAGTAAGCTTGTATACTTTTACAATGATTTTCCAGTTGATATTTCTTACCTTTGGTTTTTATGTAGAGTACTTTCAATGAAGTCTTTAGCATCATCTGATATCACATCGAAGGCTTCATCATCAAAGTCATAAGTACCCATAGTAACATTGGCAAGAGTCTCAGAATTATTTTCACCGGAAAATGGCGACAACCCAGAAAGTCTGAAATAAATTAGCATAAAACAATTAATTGATAGGATTCATTTTTTTGAAAACTGAAGTAACTATGTAGAAATTTGACCAGTGAGACTACCAAAGTAGATCCTTATTGCATTATAAGGCTAAGCTACTCTCAAAAAATAATAGTTATGATACAATAAAATCGTTATCTAAAGATACTTTTCTTAATTTTTGTGATATACTTACAAAATATAGCAGATCACCCCAACACTCCACATGTCTGTGGTTAATGAGATTTCATCATAATTAATGACTTCGGGAGCCACAAATTCTGCAGTTCCAAACATGACTTTTGTGGCTTTCTTAGGGTCATATTTCCTGGCGAGTCCAAAGTCAATGATTTTAATTTCATTACTGTTTGGTGTGATGCAGAGGATATTTTCAGGTTTCAGATCAAGATGAAGGATGTTTCTTAAATGCATGAATCGAACACCTTCACATATTTGTCTCATGAAATGAATGCATTCCCTCTCTGTCAGAGAGTAGTCATCATCAATGATTCTTTCAAATAATTCACCACCAGCAACACTGAAAAAAAATACAAAAACACAGTCTCTTTTAAATCCTGGCATTATACAAATTTTACCATTTTTACAAAACCATAAATAAGAATAATCTATTTGAAATCGATGGATTTAAGCAATGACTTCCATTCAGTACCTAAAGTAAAACCACAATGTATATAAATTGAATTTAAATATTTTTGATTAACAGATTGAATTCAACATGTATTTTAAGTCTACAACTCCCCCAAAAAGCAGACATACGTCTAAAATCTAACAAATAATTCATGGGAACAACTCTACCTTTCCATATTTTAGAATGAAATTCCCCGTTAACATAGCAGTACCCCCTCCCCCTCCCTCCGCACACACAAAAATAAAACAAAACAAACCAACATTTATTCATCTCATAAACTTGTAATGACTTACTGTTCCATGACCAGTACAATTTCTCTTGTAGATTCAAATGCATCCCACAACAGCAATAATTTTGGATGGTGAAGTTCATTCATAATTGCAACCTCTTGCTTGAATTCCTCTTTTTGTGAAACTTTTGTTTTGATGAATTTGGCTGCAAATTCTCTTTTGGTAGATTTGTCTGTACATAAGTAGACATCACCAAAGCGCCCCCTGTTGGATAATTCAAAAGTATAATGAAATTATTGCCTGATGATGCAATGAAA
>JAVSBT010122212.1:0-32075 GCA_033118115.1 Pharyngocirrus eroticus
TATATTCTTAGCATTCCTATAACTTCTGGATTTGCGAAAGGGATTAATGGTAAATAGAGACATTTTTTCAATGCCGCAGTTCAAGTATATTCAACAAAATACACAAACTTATCCTATATAGCATCAGACCTTGGAATTGCTTTGAATTGAAGGAACTCTTACTGTCTTACTATACTTTGTTATGCAAAATGTCATCATGACCTTTTCAACTCTGGAACTGTTTAAGCTTGTTTAAAAATGAAATCCTCTCTTGGCACAGCAGTGTGAAAATACTTTTGCAAACCAAGTTCTAATTTTTGATAACATTGTGAAATATATCGAGTTATAATCATTATCACTAGAATCAATAGTCATGTAATGTGGTCACTCATAGTGTATGTATTGTTTATTGATTCATTGCATTGATTACATGTGTGAATTTTCAATAACCCTCATTATCAACTAGAGCATGATGTTATTAGTGCCTGACTCCTCCACAAATCTCAGATTATTGGATAGAATTTTAAAACATTTATGGTTCATGCCAATCAAGCATGCACTGGCTGAAGCTCGATCTGTGTGACCGAAACAGCTTGTGTGTAGTAAAGGAATAGCATAAAACAAATATTTTGAGTGATTTCAGCTCTTCTTTGTTTTGAGGAGAGCTATGTGTGGCTTGCTATACATTGAGATAAGTTTATTGCCTTGGACATTTGTTTATATCATGTTAGCATGGTGTCATGACAAAGGTCCTATCTTTGAGGGTTTTTTTTCTCATCTGTTTGTGATTCACATGCTACCATTTTTATGATTTCTCACCAAGGTCGGGTCATATAATATTAGCATTGATCAAAATTCATAGTCATATAATATTCTGTAATGATGAAATATCAGCATGAACATTTCCAATCTGGATCACATTTTTATACTCCTTTCATGATTCATAGGAACCCCATCTTAATTTCCATGTGAAAGGCTGTGGTAATTAATGCCTAGTGCAGACCTGAGCAAAGTTAACTGTTACCTTTGCTCAAAAGTATTAAAAACGATTTATTTGAGTATGAATGCTTTTGTTCCAAAGTAACTGTTCCAAAATAACAAAGCCATATGTCTGTTTCCAAATGTTTCTCTCTATATAGCCAGGTAAAAATCACGTTTTTGACAGTGTTCTCCTTTAACATATTACGAATAAACTTTGTTACTTTGTAACTCAAATGTGCGCTTAGTATTACCACAACCATCGACTTTGACTTACCGTAGAATATTTGGATGTGCTAGCCTATTCATGAGTTGTACCTCTCTAAGCATATTAGGCCTGTTCTGAGTTGATGTGTTCATTTTTAGCACCATGACTTGATCAGTTAATTTATGTGTCACCTAAAAATAAAGCAAAAACAAAACAGAATTATTACAAAGCAAATAAAATGAATGTTTTACCTGTGGACAAGCTGGAATTTATTATATTCCATAAATTCCAACCCAGCACCATTTTCTGATATCTTTGTAGTAAACGTTGTGTGAAAAAGTTTTAATTCTATAAAATTTAACATGATCAAAACAGGTCTATATATCTTTGATAATTGAGATGTGAAAGAACACAGATGAAGGGGGCTGGAATAAAAACCATATCAGCAAGAAGTCACTGCATCATGATGTGTAACCACTGATTAAGATATGAATATGCCCTTTAGAAATTCTTCAATATCATTTTCATAAATGAAGCAATGCATGGGCCCAATATTGGTATGTTGATTCTTTGTAAAGAGATCACCTATTACAAAAATCACATCTCTTCCTGGATGTTATTGTTAGACAAATATGAAGGATATGTCAAAACCTATGAATTACTGATACATGTATAAATGTGTGCATGCATAGTTGCAAACACATCAATACTATATAGACATATGATACATATATGCTATCATCAAGTATGCTCAAAAGGTAACCCTTCACATAAAACAAAGCATTTCAAATTGAAACTTGTACACAATTACCTCACATTCAAGATGTAAAGGCTAAGAGAAATTGAAAAGATGATGAGACCAGTTTATTCCACATCTCCCAAGACATTTTTGGAATTTTCATAACGTTTATCATACATAGCAAAATCCTACGGTAGAAATTGTATATTTTAGTTAGGAAACAGCTACAACATATGAAGTGCTGTTCTTGTGATAAAAACCTTAACAAAAATGACAACTATCCTCATTATTTAAGAATCTGAGGAAAAAATGATAAACACCATGGTAGACAAACAATATTGATTGTGACCCTATAGATATTCATAAATTCAAATATTTATTCAAAAATATCTAAAAGTACCTCCATGATAGAAAATCATTAAAATCAAACCCAGGAGACTTGACTCGATATCATGGCCATGAAAAAATGTGTTGCTCTAATTGACAGGGAAAAAAATCAATTTCTCTCTTTGCACCATCTCAATTATAATTCAACCTTTTCACAGACATATCATCGCATGTAGAGGTTGCTCAAGGGACAGATGAGGCAGGGTATATATATACACCAATACCTCATTATGCAGCAGATGAATAGGACTATACTCTTTCCAAGGTTATATTCAACTTCCAGGCTAATGATAGTGATTGACAAAGTAAATTAAAGTAGAACTGTATAGACATTGTCAATAACCCGACTTTATTTCATTGTGCATGCTTAGACCTTTGCACCCGCACCGCTTCATTGTTGAGATTACCTTTAAAAAATGATGACTATGTAAAGTGAATAAAGTTACCACCAAACTGAAAATAGACTAACATTTTTATGTTCAGATAACTTCAATATAGATTGGCTTTATATTCAATTTACTACCATATTTGTTTATCCTCTGATTACAGCTGCTATATGTATTGAACTGGTATATTGTTATATAATTCTAACAAAACAAAAAATATAAATATTGTTCTGGATTAATACAAATATTTTGAAAACCACAATGGAAGAGGTAGAAAATAAATTAGAAGTGAATGAAATATAGAATACAAATATTGTATAATCAATTTCTATACTGGTGGCTAGGTTAATAATTATTCACACTAGCCTCTCAAATGCCTAGGATCATTCAAGCCTCGATATAAAAACATCCTAATAATCTCTATAGGGATAAACTGCCCACAGCCATACTTTTCCTTAGTTACTCTTGCAATAGTCTTAAAATTCCAAATTTGAACTAAGCTTACTATCATTTGAATGCTACCACTTTCTCTGAACCCCAAACATATGGACTCTGATAAGAGGAGGACGTAATGTTATTGAACAGATAATCCCAGAAGAGGACCTCCCTGCAAAAGCATCCACTGGATCTTGATGAAATGAGTCATATTTTACTTTCCCACTGCTTCCATGGCAAAATGTAAACATGGAGAGATTTTTAAGCTAAAGCTTTTAAGAGGTACTAGTTCCTATCTATGGAAGCATTATGTTTGTTCAGTGGTAGGGTCTGAAGGAGGTAGAGGGTTCATTCCCCCTACCTTGCTTCATGAGAGTATCATAAGATGGGCAAGAGGGTTGCAACTATTTCTTAGTGCAAAGGACAGGAGAAATATCCCAAAACCTAGAGGGTCCTCTAGAATTTCTGATGGTTCTCTGCAAATCTACATTAACATTTTTAACATTTCAGGAGGACCATCAGACTCAAAATGCAGGGACCAGAGTCCTCTGTAAATTATGGGTGATAAACTTTGGGGACCCTCACTATTTTGCATCCTGCTTGGACTGGCTTCCGAAAAAAAGAGGGGGTCAGCTTTCAGACAGTCCTACCGATAGTTGATATTTCCTGGAAAATAATGCAGCCAAAGTATGTCTCCCACAAATTCATCAAACTATGGGAGATATACTCTAGGCAATTCCAAAATCAATTCGGAATGGCCTAGCTTAACTGGATTTTTTCTAAGAAATATTACCGAAAGTAGTACAGTCTGAGAGTTGACCCTCTCCATATGTCGGAATTTAAGTTAATCCAGGTAAAAATGTCAGCAACAGTATGTCTCCTACTAATTCATCACAACATACACATCCATTCTCACATCTACTTCTTATTGACAGTTATTTCATTACCTTTGTTCTGATGTGATTACATTACGTAATGCTAATCAGACTAAATGAAGGGATTATTACATGGATTTCAATTTTCATACTTATTAGAATTAATACATCTTTCTTCAACAATAAAGCACCTAGAGGGCTTTTCAGATTATCTGAGAAAATCTAGAAATGGATCCACAAATGGAATTGCTCTTCTTATTGATTAAACATTAGTAAGTTCAGGAGGTAATGAAATCTACCTGAACATGTGTTGACTTTTAACATGATGAAGTTACTGTCAAAAGAGCTGTTCTCCTTTGAAAGACAACGCATTTCAGGGTGTTGTCTCGCAAACAACAAGTAACCTTTCACGTCTATGCTTTCAATCATTAAATCTGAACAAATAAACAGGTGTATAATTGTAAGTAACATCATCTTAATGAGCTTTATTCCATCAATGTGATTAGTCAATAACAGGGATAACAGAAAACATACAGTCAAAGCATAAAAATGCTTCATTCTTTGTATCTCATAGATGCATGATATAGTTTAATGATAACCAACGCTATGAAAATAACTGACTCTTGATCTCACTGCCTCATATCTTTTATGTTTTACCTTCAACATATCAATAGAAATTGCTATTTGCCATAATATTACAAGTCATCCAATTTATGCCATGATGGGAGTTCATTATAAAACTGCCAGAAGTGTCCACTTTCGTACTAGATTTAGATTACATCAAGAAATGGAAGGCTATAATTTCCATAATGTAACTTTTCTTTCACTAGTATACATGATTTCAAATCAAAAATACCCTACTTCTTAAAATCCTCTTCCACCCTCCTTGTAAAGTTATTAACATTTTGTAATTTTTCTTCATACTTGTAGCTTTTGTTGCTTTATATTTCGCATCGTTGTTGTATAATGCTAAATAAACTAAATATTGGGGGAGGGGGTACAGCGGAAAGAAATAGTTTTACTGTTTAATTTCTTTATTTCTTTTAGTTAGTTCCATCCAGTGATTAGGAGACCAATCAAAACAGAAGGGGTTTGGAACGCAAAACTTTGCAGACAAAATCAAAATCTTAGACTTCTCCAGCGCTAGAAGCAATTTCATCTCACAGTTTCAGATAAAGGCATCACATATCATCAGCAGTCAGTTCACATTCTTTATCATTGATTTCTACAATACAAAAGGCTTCACCATAGAAAGGTCACCTATCTATAGGCAAGAAGAAAAAAATAAAATGAAATAAAAACTCCTCATTCAAAACTCAATAAAACCGCAAGAATTCAATGAGAATCTTGAGTCAATGCTCTATCTCTTGATAAAATAGTTCAAAGACAGTCAGCACAATGGAACAGAGAAGTCTATATACCAATGAAGGCAACATTTCTGGGAATTAAATGCATGGGAAAGATTTCGTATTCCATTTATATTAAATCTTGCACAGATACCCTAGTCTAAATAAATACTTTGCCATGGGACATGCCTGACAATACCTGACACAAGGATTAAGAAAACTCGAGGCATTTTCTTAGAATAATTAAATGAACTCCAGCATTTGGCAGGCATTCAGGTATGTCCCATGTATCTGGCATGCATTTATTTAGACTAGGGTATAGTTCATTCAAAGAATGGATAAAACAAAGATAAAGCAAAAATCCTTTGCAAACAAACAGACACAGTAAATTTATATAAGCCTTAGGTTTCATATATGTATGAACTATGATGTAATTTGTGGATTTTATGTCAGGTAGCATATCACATACTATGTACAGTAAACTCAGCCTGCTGCCTATGATAATGTTAAATTTTAAATTTTCTATTATATCTCAATATAAAACTGAATGTGTCTAGTTTGTCAAAAATAGCTCCTGAAAGTGAAACTTCTTTCATAGAACAGTAACTGTTATCCTTAATAAGGAATAAAAGAGAATCATATTCCTTATTTGACAACTATGGACCATATATATGTGTCACTCAAAATCAAATAAACAATATACAAACTCATTGAAGTCTGTCAAAAATATATCCTTAAAAGGACTGCAATGAGTATTGGCAATGATATCATAAACTGACATAGTTATCTTTTCCTCCAAGTATTTCCAAATAAGGTAAACCATGTGGATTTGTTTACTTATAAGGACAAGGCAGGTTAGTAACTTAGTACACAATAAAAACAGATTCTGATTAGCAATCTATGGCTGTATCACCTCAAAATTTACAAAGATTTGTTGGACAAGAAAGAGAAGTGATATGATATTTGAATCAAGGCTATATGCCTTGTACTATAAACATATTAAAATTATGAATAGATTTGATAAAACCTTCAGCTACAAGATTATCCCATAATCTACTGTCAATAGTCTGCCTCTCTGTTAACAACCAGAGTATCCTAATCTAGCTTAATTTACAGCAGTGATGATATACAAAAGCTGTTTCTTGAAAATCAAATCAAAATAATACATGTGAGTGAGGGGTAAAGCCTTAAAGACTGAGGGGGGGGGCGGGGCATCAAAACCTGTAATAAATCATGTGAATCCCAGAATTAATGTAAATACTTCAAGACACCACTCAGGGGGGACTAGCTATAACTTTAGTGCAAGTGGCTATATTTGTGAAAATATGTCAAATGGAGTCATATTCATTTCAACGATAGTTATATTCTATGGTTTATGCAAGAAACAAAGGCCATATGAATATTCATAGCTGTAGCATTATTTATAATGTCTTGATATCTTACAACATAACATGCCAATGAACATGATACCCTTCAAATAGAACAATTCAACATTTCCATAAAAGAGGCTTCACTTACTAAAACTAAAAAAAAAAGGAAATGTAAACTTGCCCGTCACCTTATTATAAACCCAACTCTCATCTGTCTATTTTGTATACAATTAAAAGATGTTTTATTGAACCTGTATTGGCAATAAGTTCTTACAGGGTATCTATTATTCATACAAAGACTATGCTTAAATAAGTAAACGCAAACCTCTTCAAACAAACTCTCACCTCCGAGTATGGACATCCATATTCAGATTGTTGACTCTGTGGTTAGATTATATTTGAAGTTCAGAGCCAGTACCAAAAGTATTTGCTAAAATAAAAGACATTCTCATCTATCTTTGTCATTTATTTTATTTTACAATGTTAATAAAACAAATCTGCTTTCACTAATACATGCATAAAACAATCTGTTAAAGTGGTTGACATATATGCTACTGACTACTGTAAACTTCTGTAACTATGCTTATCAAACTTGTTATATATTTTCTCAAAGTCTGTATACTGTATGTAAATGGGTTGTGGCTTAAAATAATCATGCTCTGTCTCAATCTTGTATAAATATAAGAATGAATGGTCTTATCCACCCCCACCCCCCCCCCCCCCAACAAAAAAATGGGTGACGGGGTCCCTTGAGTGAATTGACCCATAGTTACCCTTCAACTGAACAAATATAAGGAAAATGCATTTGCATTGTAATTTTGCTATCTTGAGTACCAAATGCTGAGATTATGCAGATATTTCTCTAAAAATGCCAAATATTCACAAGAGATATGAATGAATTGGATAACGTGACCGCTCAAAATAGAATTCAGTGTGATGCAGAAAATGGCCATGCCAGCATACCTCCAAAGTATTTCATATCCTACCATTAATTCATACTTTATTTTTTTCAAGTTGAATTACACAGGTATGATTATATATTATATATGTCCAAAATGTTTAATCTTTTAAAAAAATGATGGCACCAAAAACATATTTACTGCTACATGATGACTCATTAATCTATAGATAATTATCAAACATTTTTTAAACACTTGACACTTTTTTGAATTAGTACTATCGGCTGTTGCCTTTTTTATGTCCTAGAAAACATTTATAGACATGTTATATCAGTAGTTGGCAATCGAAGAGTTTTCATGGATTTTTTTCTAGGAAAATAAAAATGATCATGTAATACAATAGAAACCAGGGAGAAGATAGTCTTCAATACATTCATTGGTAAGCGTAAGAAAGAACACTACCATATTTGGTGATAAAATTCCAATCTGACATTGGAAGAAAAAAACTTCTAACAATAGCAACCATGCCAAATTCTTGCATGTGTACAACCTACATGGGTGACACGTTCCAAACCTAAAACCTAGGCAATATTTATGACAGACAAAAATTTAACATTTCAAAATAACAGTTTGGCTTAGAACTAGGTTTTCCAATTCAACTTCTTTCTGACTACTTTTCGCTCAGGTGTCCTATTATCCTACTGAAGTGGTTTGCAACCTATGTACCACTTTCAACACCTGCATAGCAAGATATTTTATAGTACAATGGCTGTAATACAGGATTTTGAGCTTTCTACTTCTACTACCAGATGTGTTTTGTTTTTGGCCAAAACAATTCTTCTTTGACTTTTTGTTTTACATTCAACCAAATTGTTCCTAATTATTCCTATCAATATCAAATAACTTTAAATGCATTAACTGAAGCCTACAACAAAGTCTTTCAAATTTAATCCCACAAAGACTTCAAATGATTTAAACTTTACACAAATTATAAATTTAAATAGCTGTGATAAGAATCCATTAATAATTCATGAATTTCTTTAAAGTCTTATCTATTAACGAGAATTAAATGATAATTGACTTTATCATATACAATTATCACATAAACTATTTGATTTTTCTCCAAATAACTTAATTAATCCTGTGGCCCTTTATCAAACAAAGCTTGAAATTTGAGCCTAGCTTAATTAATTGCCATGAATGGCATGATTTTATATGTAGATTACAGTTCACACATATACCAGGCACTCGAAATGCAGTTCTCATGTTGTTTAGTGTTACATGGTTTAAACAACTCCATAACTTTGTGACACAATAAAAAGCAGTTGTATAAAATGTTACTTCCTCTATTGAGAAAGAATTTCAAAATAACTGCTTCATAATTATAGCATAAGTTGTGCCAAGACATACATGTTCATTTCAAAATGCAATAAGTCAAAACAAAAGAATGGACATTTACTTGCAGTTTAGAATGTTCACAAATTCAGCAACTTGTGATAAATATAACTTTCTTAATTCTTGATTTACCCTTGTATTCATACCCAAATCACTTTGTGTATGTATACTTATAGTCACACACTGTGAGTATCAAAGATTTCAAAAGATTATTGAAATGAAAGCTGTATAAACCCCCACAACTACAAGCTATGCCAGACATGTATTGAAAACAACAAGTCAAAACAATGAAAGACTAATCAGTTTACCACATTGCTTTCTTATTCTTAATTTGCATAATGCATAAATAATTACACAGATATGTTCAAAGGAAATAACTCATACAAGTTAATTAAAAGTTTGATCAAATGATTCCCTAGGAAGTTTTACTTCAAATAAATTGCCTGTACAGCATAATGCGTTCATGATGTTTTTGTTTAGACAATATGACTCAAAAGCCAAAGAATTTTTGAAAACCCCAAACAATCTCTTCCTTGATGACTCAGATATATACTACTGTGGATCAGTTACTAGTAAACTGATAAACTATTAAATGCTGACTGTGCACTAAGTTGTAAGGTTAACCCTAATTTGATCACACAAACCAATTTGGTTTCACTTTCAGTGTAAAAAATATTTGTAAAGAAAGCTATCTTTAATACTCTGATTAAAATATCTGATTGCTTCATAGTAAACTGAATTTTCATAAATACATCTGATCTTCAATAATCTCATTGAATTGAATCCAACTTTCAAAAGGGACAGCATTTTGTTAAAATGTCAAGATTATTGCACGACAATTAGCCTTGTTTTACAGTCTACTAGCTTCCTAGCTCATAAAACATGTGGTTTATTTTTCATTGGCTTTCAAAGAAAAATGGCTTGAGTGTAAACTCATAAGCACATAGCAGTCTTTTCACTGTTTCTAGTTATGTAAAGCTTTCATGGCCGAAACTGTTTCAGACTCAAAAAGACTTTTGAAACAAACCCTGAAGAGAGTCCTTGATGACTTGAAACATGTAGGTTTCAAACCGCATATCTTTTTTGCTGGACTTTATCATTATTTGCTAATTATGTATTTACATATATTGCTATTGGTAATTAAAAAAACACCTCCACAATTTCTGCTTTATTTCATATAGTAATATGAATTTATACAAATTTTCACTCAATCTGTTTCAGTGGTAGATGTAAACACAGTTCACAGTTAAGAATAGAGATTGTATTGTTCAAAATCGACCTACCTTAAAAACATCAGAAAAAAATCCTGTTCCTAGTTTCTCCCTTTTGAAATCATCAAGCCTATACAGATTTGATACAGCATGTTTTAAAGCCTGACAGGATGCCCCTGGGGTCCGTCTCCCTGTTGATGAGGGACTGACTGGATCATTATCCATCTTCTCTGGGGTGTGAGGTGGTTCCTTAAATATATTGACTTTTAGGGTTGGAGGAGGCATTTTTGACCCAGTATTAGCACAGAGTGCTTTGGGTAATCCTTTGTTTGCCTTTCTACTCCCCGACATCGAGCTCCTCTAATTTACATCATTTTCTTTACTAGGCTAACACAACTATACAGCAAATTCTTGATAACTTCTGTACATTCCAAGACATGTGACTGAAAATTGAAATTAAAAATCATTTAGGCAATGCTGAATAAATGTTTGCTTTTACATTACAGATGAAATAAAACATCTTGATTTTCATTATAAAACACAAAACTAAAGAAACGAAATCAGTGACTAATGTAGTTGTAACTAAATGAATACAGTGTTTTCGCCTTGATTACAGCTTACAAGGAGTACCTGGTACCTGCTGAGGACACTGACAGATCTGACAGAAGCCACAATACAAATTTACTGTTTACTTATTTACTAAGTCATAAACTGCAAGCAAAAAGTTACCTGATTAAGTGTACATTTGCTAACAACTACTCCACAATGCCCAATATATTTTACTGACCATTAAAAAATTCTTGGAAACAGAATGACTATCAGTTCCCAGAAGTTGCTTTCATTCCACTCAGTTCTAGATTATCTCACAACTCAAGAAGGTGTGTGTAAAAAGTTGTTCAAAAGTTTAAAATGATTCACATGGGGTCTCTGATACTCCAATCTTAATAAATAGTCTGAAAACGTCAAGAGTGTTCATACATACCTTTCAATTCGGTGTTATAATTCCATATAATTTCAAAAAACATTGCAATGCAGTGCCTTCATCGCTTTAGAGGTCTTTGCTTATCCACGGGTAATGCCATCCTTGTTTTCCGTAAGGAATTGTGGGTAAATCGACCTATTTTCACTTTTCTCGTGACCTAATTCACCTTTCTACATATTTTTGTTAGGATGTAGATTATACCCGTTTGATATATAATTATTACTTATATTTGAATAAAATAAACATTCGATTGATTTATATCTCAATAATTTGTTAAAATTTCAATACAAATCGATCCCGAAGAGCATGCCGGGAATGTTTGAATTTCAGCATGTCCGACGAGGAGGTGGGTTCTAAGCCCCTGGAAGAACTGAATCAGGACCCAGAACTACAAGAACCCAACGATGATCCGATAGAAACAGATGCATCAGAGAAAGAGGCTGATTCTGACAATGAAGGGAAAGAAAAAGAATGTCATGCAGAGACTGAGGCGCCGGAGAGTCCTTTGGCACGAGCGCGGAAAGAATTTGCTAAAAACAGAAAAATAATCATCAAAAATATACCCCCAGTGTCATATGAGGTAAATATAATTATTTTTAAAGTCAAAACCCTAAAATATATGAGGTAAAGTAGAGGAATATGGTTGTTGAATTCTAAGTTTAACACTGTCTGGTTTAGTAGTTACAGCTGTTGTTTGTATCGATTACACTGCATTATAATAGGCCATTCAACTCCAACCCTTTCACTTATTATCTTTTTATAAACATTTGTATTTACATTTCGTAAGTAGAAAATATATTGATAACATTTAAGTGCAGTTGGGTTATGTTTCCAAGTCTGACATTAACACGTGATTAATTTGAACATGTCATTAGTCTTGGATGTATCATCCACAATGGCACATGTTGCAGTAATGGCAATGACTTTGCTGACAACATTGAGTTGCTCCTTCACAGTTGTCCTTCAAAGGTGTAATATTGGCTTGGATTTTGTTTTATGGCCATTTCAATTTCAGGCCATTCCAAATTGATTAGTGGGTTGGTTGGTAGATTTTTTTTAATCTATCTTATCTTATCTTAGACTTCACTCAGCCTTTCGTGTAGAAACAACTGAAAGGAACGAGGTGCTTCTTTTCCAGAAATATGCAAGAATGATGTGTATTAAGAAAATAATCAATCACGCAAAAAAATTGTCAGTCCGATCAAACCAACTAATCAAAATGGAATGGCCTCTGCTTTTTTTACCTTTTTGTTGTGATGGTGTTACCTTATTGATCCAAATGTTGATGAATAAGATTTGCAGTGTCAGACTTTGATCCAGAAAGTTACAGACCTAAACAGTGCTTGCTTTTTTTATTTAAAACAGGAAGTGAAAGAATTTATGGGCTCCTATGGAGTCTCTGATATAGCTGTAAGCAAAAAGGCACGGCATGGTATGTATCCAAATAATATACTAACTTTTCAAACATTGTGAAATAAGCAAATTAAAGCCTACCATTCCTTCTAATTTTGATGCAGACGATCGAGTTAATAAATCTGAAAGAAGTTTTGACCTAAATTCCTAAAACTGTGTCACAGCAGTAATATTATTTATCTTCTTTTTTTGTAGCTATTGTTACTTTAACAGAAGGCAGCCAAGCTGATGATTTGATAAATGAATTGAATGGAAAAAAGATTCTTGACACAGAAGTGTCAGTAGAAATCCATCCACATGAAAATCTCCTATGTGTTGCTGCACTGCCATTGAATTTAGAGGAGGAGGAATTTAGATGTTTTATGGAGGAATACGGTCCAATTGAAAGGTGCTTTCTTATGAGAACTGATGCTGGTGAGTTATCTCAAAAGTCAGTCAATAAAGAAAAATATGGCTTGCACAATTTGTTGAAATTTCATGATTAGCTATAAATTTTGTTTGGCTACTCACTGGACATATTGGCCCTACTTTGTCTAGGAAAATCTTCTGAAGAAACTTAAAATTACATTCACCATTTTTTCTTTATTTTTTATTATTGTAGGAAAAAGCAAAGGTTATGGTTTTGTTGAATTTGCTCACAATAGAGAGAAAACTGCTGAAGTAAAAGGTTGGGTAGATGGAAAAAAGATGGGTTCTTGTGTATTACAATGTGATTTTCTGGATGAAAGTCATGTGACCTTTGAAAGTTTGCATTCACTGTGTCTTCATGTAGATCATTTACCACCGTGTGTGAACAGTGTGGAAGAACTTATGAAGATTCTATGTCAAGTGGTTCCTCCCACATTCTGTCAGGTATGTGTTGTTGCAGATATATATTAATTGTTTTGTTTTTTGATGATTTTCTAAGTATTCATTAAGATTCATTTTTTTTGCATCTGCACATCCCATCTCTACATTGTCCTTGTTGTATAGAATGGGCCCTAAACATGATGCTATATCAAAGTTGATCATGATTCGTTATCTGTGACGGTTTATGTAGCTGTCATGGTTTTTACTGAGCATACAATAATTGTTTTAAAAATTAGTAGTTTTAATGATGGGTAGAATTATTTTAAAAACTCAATCAATGTTAATTCTTTTCTCTTTTGTAATTGCAGCTTGCCATTAAGAATGGGCGGTCACTGGGATTTGCTGTTGTTGAATACGAGAGTTCAGAAATAGCAGAAATGACGCAAAAGTTAACAAACAGTTTTGTGATCGAAACACAGTGTATCAGAGTGATCTATTGTATTCCAGGACAGAAAGGAAAGGATATTTTTGTGAAACTTATGTCCAAAAATGTAAGTAAAAAAAATTCCGAGAGTGAATTACTGAGGATCCAGACAGGATTAGTACCTTTTTAAAGTATTGCATGGTCCCTATAAATATTTCAAATATAAGTCACATTTGAATACGATTCTATTCAGTTTCCCTGTCTAACAAAATCTAATGCGTACCATGAAATGTTTTTTTTAACCATCTGGACTTATTTATGAACAAAATAAAAGAGTTTGCTAGGATGAAATTGTTTCCTGATAAATGCTGATGAATAACATGCATTATCCTCTAAGAAGTGCTGAGCAAACTCTTTTATTTCTGGCTTATGGGACATTTAAATAAGCTGCAATTCTATGACTTAAATCCTTGCTGCTGAGTTTAATTTAGTACTTACCATTCTAATTTAGGAGAGTGAGGCGTCATCTAAAGGAATGGGTCTTTTGCCAAACCCAACTGGTTACAACAACAGTCGCAATCAACTGCCATCTTTACTAAACCTACCACTAGGAGGAGATGTTCCAACACCAAACCCTATGATGCAAACCCTTTTAGCAGAAAACCCAGAATGTAAGAAGGCTTTATTTTCAATAGGGATCAACTTATGAATTTATTATAACTTTTAAATAGAGAAAATGAGATAAAGCACACTAAAAATTGACAGTTTGAACACAGTAAAGTATGACTTGAATTGTTAGTTTGCAAGGATGAAACAAAACTTCTGATTTAAAGTGAATGAATCTCACCATATCCTCTAAGAAGTGCTGAGCAAATTAGAATTCAGGTTTAATCTAAAAGTATTTTTTATATGTATACCTACTTATTTGTTCAATTTTAATGTTACAATGTGCTTCTTTTTTTTCAACCCGATCTTCCATAGTCCAATACAAGTATTCACCATTTCAAAGCTATAATATTGGTCCTTTATTTACAATTTTTTTTTCTCAAAACAAAATGATGTCCGTTTCTTTTCTTTCTGCAAAATCTTCTCAAAGAGAAGCTGACTTTATTTTGATTGATGTTAGTCTAGTGAGTTGGCTGTGATATTAAAATACAAATTGTACAGGGAGTAAAGGGATTAAGCTGTATGCTGTAAGATAAAAGAATGAATACCTTTCATCAAGACAGTGTTTAATATTTTTACCTTCGTTTGCATCTGCACATCCCATCTCTACATTGTCTTTGTTGAATAGAATGGGCCCTATACATGATGCTATAGCAAAGATGATCATGATTCGTTATCTGCGACGGTTTATGTAGCTGTCATGGTTTTTACTGAGCATACAATCCCTTTCTTGATATTAGGACAGTAGTATTATTTGCTGTTATCAATCTGAGTGATTTATTTGCTGTTAACAGGCCTTGAAATTACGGTGGTGCGATTGCACCACGCTAGTATTGCACTTGTGATTTTCAAATCACTGGTGCTATGAACTGCGCTAAGAGATTGAAACATAAAAGTGTTCTGAATATAATTATTGAGCTATACATACTGTATGTTTTATAATCCCCTAAGTTAGATAGATATTCCTTATAAATAACTGCTTGGTACAAAAGCACTCTGAACCAAAATTCCTTGGTGCTATTTGTTGCACCAAGGCTGATTCTAGATTTCTAGGCCGGTTAAACAAAAGTATGACTTGAATTATTAGTTTGCAAGGATGAAACAAGCTTCTGATTGAAAGTGAATGAATCTCACCATAATCCTCTAAGAAGTGCTGAGCAAATTAGAATTCAGGTTCCATCATAAAGTAATGTTTTCCTTATTTATACTGGTCAAACTTTAAACAATAATGTGTGTTTTCTTTTTCCACCTTATCTTTCTAAAGATTTTTACCCAATTCAAGTATTGATCTTTGTAAGAAAACTGACTGATTTTTAATAGGTTTTAGTAATTAAAAGTTTCTTGTTATCTAAGACAACTGATTAGTTTGCAAGGATGAAACAAAACTTCTGATTTAAAGTGATGAATCTCACCATAATCCTCTAAGAAGTGCTGGGCAAATTTCTAGTTTTTAAATGGGAAATCTTATAATTATGTTTATTTATTTGTTCAAATTTAATGTTACAATCTGCTTCTTTTTTCAACCTGATCTTCCACAGGATCTAGGTCCAATACAATTATTCACCATTTCAAAGATATAGTATTGGTCCTTTACTTGATTTTTTAAATTTTATTTCAAAACTAAATGATGTCCAGTTCTCTAATTACGCTGTGTAGAGAACACATTTTGATATTTTAAAAAAATCAATAAATCTCTTTCATCCAGACATTTTTGGGGTTTTTTTTTACCTTCATTTGCATCTGCACATCCCATCTCTACATTGTTTTGTTGAATAGAATGGGCCCTATACATGATGCCATAGCAAAGTTGATCATGATTCGTTAACTGTGACGGTCCTTTGTAGCTGTCATGGTTTTTACTGAGCATACAATCCCTTTCTTGATATTAGGAGAGTAGTATTATTTGTTGTTAGGCCATATTCATGGTATGGCCTTGTCAATCTGATTAATTTGCAGTTGAACAAAAGTATGACTTGAAATGTTAGTTTGCAAGGATGAAACAAGCTTCTGATTGAAAGTGAATGAATCTCACCATAATCCTCTAAGAAGTGCTGAGCAAATTAGAATTCAGGTTTAATCATAAAGTAATATTTTCCATATTTATACTGGTTGTTGGTACATCTTTACACCATAATGTGTGTTTACTTTTTCAACCTTTTCTTTCTATGGATTCTTGGCCAATTCAAGTATTGATCTTTGAAAGAAAACTGATTTATTGATAGATCATAGTAATTAAAAGTCTCTTGTTATTTAAGACAAGTGATTAATTTGCGAGGATGAAACAAGCTTCTGATTTTAAGTGAATGAATCTCACCATACCCTCTAAGAAGTGCTGAGCAAATTATAATTTAGCTTCAATCATAAAGTAATATTTTCCATATCTATACTGGTTGTTGGTCCATAATATGTGATTACTTCTTCAACCTTTTCTTTCTAAGGATTTTCACCCAATTCAAGTATTGATCTTTTAGGTTTTAACAATTAAAAGGTTTTGTTATCTAAGACAACTGATTAGTTTGCAAGGATGAAACAAGCTTCTGATTTAAAGTGATGAATCTCACCATAATCCTCTAAGAAGTGCTGAGCAAATTTCTAATTTGTCACTGCAAAAACACACATGTATAATTATTTGTTCAAATTTCATGTTACAATGTGCTTCTTTTTCAACCTGATCTTAGTCCAATACATGTATTCACCATTTCAAAGTTGTAATATTGGTCCTTTACTTACAATTTGATTTTAAAACAAAATTATGCCATTTCTCTGATTATGTTGAATGCTGTATAGATAACACATTTTGATATTTAAAAAAATCATTAAATCTCTTTCACTGGAACAGTTTTTTATTTAACCTACATTTGCATCTGCACATCCCATCTCTACATTGTTTTGTTGAATAGAATGGGCCCTAAACATGATGCTATAGCAAAGTTGATCATGATTCGTTAACTGTGACGGTCCTTTGTAGCTGTCATGGTTTTTACTGAGCATACAATCCCTTTCTTGATATCAGGACAATAGTATTATTAAGTTTTTTGTTATAGATCTAAGACATCTGATTAGTTTGCGAGGATGAAACAAGCTTCTGATTTAAAGTGATGAATCTCACCATAATCCTCTAAGAAGTGCTGAGCAAATTTCCAGTATTAATTGCAAAAACACAGTCATTTTTCCTTGTAACTTTAAGTCTTACTGTATTTAATGTTCCTTTCTTCTTCTTTTTTACAGTGCTCAATAACTTTAAAGACATCTTATTGAAACTACAACAACAACTGCCACCAAATAAAGTAGGACTTATGGGTAATCCACTCATGAACCCAAACCTTCAAGTATCACTTCTGTCTGTGTTATTGGCAAGGCAGGTGCAGGTAAAAAAACATATTTGAAAATTAAAATGTAGAAATTTAACATATAATTATAGAGCTAATGATTTGCTTAAATCTATGTAAACATTACATGCTGGGATGAATACTGCTTCTGATATTACATGATTGAATACATTCATATATCCTCTAAGAAGTGCTGAGCAAAAAAAAAAGGTGAATTACATTCTCATTTGTGTTGTATCTATATCACCCCACTCTTGCTTTGTTGATATCATTAAGATTTCATGTTCATGCTATTTTTTAGTCACATCCAGATGCAACACAAAATACAAGCCTACAGCAAGCACTGGGCTTGCATGGAATGGAGTCTTTCAATACGCAGGTACCTCAGAATTTATGGAAGTTCTATTTGCTATCCCTATAATTATGCAATTAAAAAGCAAGAGATTGAATCTAAAGATTAAATTATATGACACTTGGGGTTGTATTTATTCTATTATCCTGTGTGACCCTTAAAGCGATTTTATTTGAATGAACTGTTTCTGTTGAAAATTATCTGTATCTTCCAAATTTGTTAAAGTATAACCATGCTCTTTATCAATCTTTTTCAGAGTAAACCCTCCCTTTTGGGGAATCCATTGATAGCCCAGGCTAACTCTATGATTCAGAATCTATTTGAAAAGAAAAATGAATCCGACAAAAAAGAAACAGAGGAGGCAAGCATGAAACAAGAGGATCTGGATATAACAGATGAAAAATGTGCTGTCACAGAAAATGAAGAAGACAAATCTCTAACTGATGCTTCAGAAATAGGAGCGCAAGACGAGACTAATTTAAATTTACCAGAAACAAATGCTGAGGGAGCTAAATCTGAAGCATTAAAAGGCGAAGGAGAACACATTGAACCAAAAGGAAGCCTGTTAGGAGAACCACCTCAAACTACTAGCGGAGTGGCAGCTCCGAGACCAACCAGTCTTCTTGGAGACCCTCCTCAAACTACAAGTGTAGGAACATCACAAAAACCTGCCAGTTTGCTTGGAGACCCTCCTCAAACTACAAATGTAGGGACATCACAGAAACCTGCCAGTTTGCTTGGAGACCCTCCTAAATTGGGTCTGGGTCTACTTGGAGATGCTCCAGGTGTAAATATGTCCCAACAAATGAGTGACTTACAGGGAACTATGTCAAGTGAAGGAGACACAAAAGATAAAGATAAGAAACCCGTCAATTTGTTAAACATGCCAACTGCCACACCACCAGTCAATGGTATAGAAGGCTTGCTTGGAATCTTAACTAAAGGTATGGCAATGCAAAGTCAATCTGCAGCTCAAACGACTACTCCTGCAACTCCAATATTAGCGCTTATGATTGAAACACAAATCAGACAAACACTTAACAACCTGCAAAGAGGTATTCAGAGGCCTGGTTTTAATCTGCCGAACCCAAAACCAGGTATGTTTCACCCAGGAGGAGCCAGGGGTGGACTTTTACCCACTCCTCCAGGGCCTAGCAAACCTCCCAGTCTTCTGGGGGACAAGCCATATTCTAAAAGAGACCACAGAGTTAAACCTCTGATGTCACAATCCTGGAACAAACAAGAGTATGGTGCAGGTCGTTACCAAGATAAAGTCTATTCTGAAAAGAAGAGTTCTGACAACCAACCCAAAGATGACTATTCTGGATGGGCCTCTGAAAAGGATGACCGTAGACCTAGAAGACAGAACAACAATAGCCAGGTAAATGGAAGAGAATTAGAACCTGTGTATCTTAAGGATATTTCTGTAATTAAATGTCTCTTGGCCATTGTGTTAAATATATTTTCACAATGAATCTTTACAAAAATGATGAATGTTTGTTCCTCTGTATAGCTAGCTGGAGGATTATTTCTTCAACTGTCAACAAGCTCTTGTCTTGATTGCTGAAAACAGTTGGTCTTGCTTGATATTACTAACTAATTGTAGAACTAACATGAAATACTAGTATTAGTTGTAGATGGGATGTTTCAAGAAAAATGCTTATATGCAATCATATATAAGTTATTTTCTCTTGTTTCCTTTAGTATGGTAACTATAACAATGAACACTGGGATGACCAGTCCTACAATGACTATTACAGTCAGGGGCAGTATGGAGCTGGAGATGTAAGTATTTTTAGGCTAGAACTTTTCGGGGACGAATGTCAAGGGTGGGTTTTAATCAATGAAAGTTCAGGGGGAAAGAGCCATTTTTAATTAATTTGTTTTTTATTTTCAGTATCAAGATTCTCACAACAACTACAACTCCCAGCAATGGAACCAAGGCAAAGGGCAAAGTTCAAACCAGTCTTGGGGGAACCTGACCTGGGGAAACCAAACAGGAAAAACCCCAGATTCCCAAACGGGAGGAAAAAGTAAAAATGCTGACAACAACAAAGACAATCAGTTTGGAAATGGTCAGGAAATGACACCAGAAATGCAACAATGGGCACAATATGCTCAATACTACAGCCAATGCAATCAATATAATTATGAATATTATAATCAGGTATGGCTCTGTTGCCCTCTTTTTTTATTAATGTTTTCACATTTGATTGTTTGTTTGACAAGAATAAGATCTAAAAATGCTTTTATATAATTGTTTAAGATGTGATTAATTTTTTTCATATCTTTATTTCAGATGTATCAGCAGATGTATGCCCAACAGTATGCTTACATGTATGGCAATAATTCACAGGTTGGTAAAATACTTCAATACTTATCATCTTAGAATGAGGTTTGGTCACAAAATTGTGTTCACTGGTTAAAGTCTTCATCCAGACCACCCATTTTATTAAAAGAACATGGGAAGGAATCTTTGTTTTAATTACTATTCCTGATTATTCCCATTCTGTAACTGAGTTTACCTCTCACCTCTTGGTGGCAGCATAGTCTCAACCAAAAGTTAAACATTGTAATATCCTATGGTGCATTCTGCAAACATCCTTTAAACATTTTAGCTTTCAATCTCATATGTTACACAACCTTTTATGGATAGACAATCTGTCTGCCTACATTTGTAAACAAGAGTGATTGTTTTCAATAAAATAGCTTCGTTCATTTTACCCAAATGATTTTAGTGGTGACGGAATTTAATTGTCTGTAGCATAAGATCTTAGTTGTCATGGCAGTCATCAGTATTGTAGTTAAGAAAGCCTGTCTTCTCATTAAGAAACTTAATTATTGAATCGAAAAAGAATTTTGTTATTTGATTTATTTGAAAATAGCTAAAGCTGTATTGTCAATATAAATGTACTTTTCAGATCAAAGTCATATAACTCTTATCCAAAGGCTGCACTTCTGTAATTGATGGTCCACTGAGGGGAGATAGATAGACCTCTAGATACAAGTCTGGAGCCAGGTTGTTATATTATTCAGAGATACTGCAACAACTCTACAAAACAAAACAATCAACTCCATTCAAAATCGCCCACAAACTGAATCAACAAAACAATACAAAAATCTACCACTTTGTCATGATACCATTTTTCACACTAGGCCATTGTCGTCTTTCTTATGTTTTCCACATATCATTGCTCTCATCTTTGACACTTTGTGTTTTCCATTTGACTAATGGAATATCAGTGATTCCCTTATTGTCTTTTTTTCCATTGCCATGTAATATCTTGAATCGCTAGACTGTTATCAAAATGTTTGGATGCATAAAATACGTGTTGTCATTGTCTTTATCACTTTTGGATTTCCATGTGTTTTTTTGTTTTTTTTATGTCACATAAGCATGCATGACCTTTCTCCTTTTATCAAAAAGTCATTTCTGTACATTTAATCATAATTTTGGCATGGAAAGGATCCATTATTTTCCCCTTTTTTCATATTGACCAACTCCTGGAACACGTTTGCATATAATTATTCGCATCAAAAGTGAGTTGTTTTCTTGTAATAATTATATTTTTGGATGAATATATCTTGTCTAGTTTTATTGGGAAGTATTATTTGTCATGCATGGAGCTGCCATTATACAATCCGTTTTACATCTGTCAGCAATAATTCCTTCCATTTATCTGTGTATTAAAAATGTATTCACTTTGAGGCCAAATGTGGGGTTATGGGAAGGTTTCCAACGTATGAGTTTGCATGGTTCTTTCTTTCAAATGACTTTTTTCAATAGCTGTCATGCTTGACACTATTGTAGTGTGATGCACATTAATATTTCACACCATCATCAATTCATCTCCTAGTCATACAGCTGCTGACTTTCGATTTCTACTCAGTCTTTTAAAAAAATTAGCACAATTACACACCTTGGACACTTTTTTCATCCTCAAAGACGGCCACACACTCAGACAATCAAACAAACAAACTCACTCTACCCAGCAGTTCCAACTATGAAATATGAACCGAATCCTTTCATAAACATTCATGTCACTCACCATATGCAATTCCACCAAACCCTTGACAGCCATTTTGTCATTCTATGGTTTATGTATTCATAACCTTTGTCTCCTACTTCTTTTCAGAATGAATCTGGAAACCAAAAGCCAAGTGGTGCCAGCAGTGGAAATCAAGGCTGGGATAAAAATGCAATTGAAGCATATCAAAAGCAGTATCAAGATTATTACAAACAATACTACAGTGCAATGGGATACCAGGTATGGCATCAAATAATCCAGCTTGTCTCCTGTTTTTCCTTTGTTTATCCGTTAATTTTTATATTGCATTGCAAATAACCAGAGTATCATAATTTTCGAATTTGTTGAAATAGGTGCCTGTGTTCGTTGATTTTTTTAAAATAAGTTGACGAATGTTTTATGTAATTTCATTGTAGACCCAAGACAGTACCACTACACAAAGTTCAAACACTACGAGACAAAACCAAGGGGCTACACAACCACCACCCCCTGGAAATCCCCCACCTCCACCCATAGCACCACCAGCCAAGAGACCTGCACCAAGTAGCAGTGACTATTTCAGTCTTGGTCATCAAGTGAGTGGTAATAGTTATTGAGTTCAATGTATTTTGTTAAAACTAATTTGCATCTTAATTCAAAGTGACACTACTTTTTAGATAAGATCTGGTTTTTTTGATAATGATTAGATTGCAAATATTTATTTAAAAAGTTATATACTAACATTTTGTTGATGAACACCAATGTTTTTTTCACTTACCATATTTTAACAATGCACACCTTTTGATTTCCTTTTCTCAAAGGCATCCTTGGCCACACCCAGAGCCAAACCGCCACATCTCTTGCCCTCTCCAGAACCCAGTCCTGAAGTCAGTTATGTGGGTCAGCATTCCCAGGGCATAGGGGGACACTATGCAGAAACAGTTAGTGCTAAGAGGCTAAAGCTAGACCCAGAGGACTATTAGAAAAGAAAACTCACATTTAATACTTTACTAATAGAATAGTGATAAGATTGTAAACAATATGATATGAATCTGTTTACATATTGACTAAACCTTTTCAGGGTGTAGAAAACAAGATTTTAAAGACAGAAGCTACTTCATATCAAACATGGAAGAATTCTAAGTATTGAAAGAAATCCTAGCCCCGGATGGATGTATTCACTTCGATTGAGTCATTTAAAATATGTATATAATTATGTATAGAATCAAATTCTTTCTAGTCTGTGATCAGAATTATGCATTGAAGGGAATATCCAGAAGCAGTATTGATTATGTTTAAAGAGTGTATAGATGAGAACGTTTTACAAGGCTGTATTCCAATACATCACAGTATTTGTTTTATTGTTAACTCTTGTAATGTTAAAGATATTGAATGGTGTTGGGACCATTTTGCAAATGTTAATGAATGAATATTGTTGAGTCTTGTATATTTGCCAATCATTGGCATTCTTATTTTCCTGACTTGTTAAATGTTGAAGGAAATGTTTTTATTAAAATGAGCCTTTGTCTTTGTACAGCTGAAGTAAATTGACACTTGATTAAATTGAAATCAAAAATCTTTTATTTTGTAATCAAAAAATAGCCATGGACCATTATGAATTGTCCTTTTGTATCTGTTTTATTACCATTATGTCACAGAGTTTATATCGGTCATCTTTTATCTTTTTATGTACTTTGATGGCAGTTTACACCTGCAATTTGGGATGGTGATTTTGTAGCTCCTTTTTGTTAGTTTTAGACAATAATGGTTATGAAAAAGTATACATGTATTATTGTTACATGAAAATGATTTTGATATTAAAAAATCATGACAGGACAACATCTGAAAGTAAATAACTTGGAGGTCATTTGAAAATGTGAGATTTGTTTGTGCCATTCATCTATGTTCATTTTTTTTTCTCTCTTTGCATTTTTGTAATTTTGGGAGATTTATATTCAATTTATAATATTCAAAATCTCTCTTTGTCAATTTAAACTTTGAGATTTACTCTTTGTATCAAAGAATGGTACAATAAACTATCATGCTGGTCAAAAAGAATTTTTGGTTTTGTTATTTCAGTTCTTGCCTACAGAGACAATAAAGATATCTTGAATTCTAAGTTGATATTATTAAAGAGAAGTGACACAGAAATCCTATTTTTTTTTCAAACTTTATTTTTTCAAATCTAGTTCCAATGAATTTGAAAATTATGTACAAAATGGAAATGAGTATTTAACAGTATTTTTGATGATCCTTTCATTTTCTTAACACATCATGATAACTTTGATTTACTCTGATGAACGACAGTATTTTGATGATCCACTTATTTTTTTCAAACTTTATTTTGTTTCGAATCTAGTTCCATTGAATTTGAAAATTATGTACAAAATGGAAATGAGTATATTACAGTATTTTGATGATCCTTTCATTTTCTTAACACGTCATGATAACTTTGATTTACTTTCAAGACAGTTTTTAATATATTTAGACAAAATCCTGGAGCTATATTTAAGTACAAAATAACTTATGAATAAAGCAAAGAAAAGGATTGTACAGATAATGAAAGATAAACACAAAATGACATCCAAACATAGATACTGATACCACTTCAACTTATGTGCCTCAGACTTGAGATGAGGTGCACCTTGATATTTTATCACATAATCAACCCAGAATTTAATTTTGTCAACTGGTGAAATTGGTTGATCTTGAACTCTTTCTGATACTTTTAAGGCATTTTGTTTATATTTTGGATCTTCAATGACTCTAGTGATAGCTTCATACAGTTTTTCACTTGTTAAAGAAAAAATGTCGACCTGTTCGCCCATCCCTGCATAGTCTGTCAGCTTGCTTGCGTGATGAAAATGGTCTCCAGACATAGGAACACCAACGATAGGAACTCCAAAATAGGCTGCTTCTGTTGCACTGTTCAGTCCACAATGTGTAATAAAAAGCTTGGTTTTATTATTAGCTAACAAATCTGTTTGTGGAAGCCATTTTACTCTGTGAACATTGTCTGGCATAGGAAAATCTAACACACTAGGGTCAGTTGATTCAGAATACCTCCATAGAACTTTTTGAGGTAATTTTGCAAAGGCATCAGCAAAGAGTTTGGTCCATTTTGCATCGTATCTTTTCACCAATGTGCCAAAGGATAAAATAATCAGCCCTTCTTCTCCAATACTGTCCATGAAATCTTGAAACTTTGTGTTCAATGGCTTGGGTTCGTTAATAGCAAACCCTCCCACTAAAATAGTGTCTGGTTCAACTGGTGCTGGATAGTCTATGGCAAAATCTGAATTGACGAATTTCACTGCAGCTCTATCAAAGGTATCTGCTATGTCAAGGCTGGTATTGATGTTATATTTTTGCTTCAAATCTTCGAAAGGTGTGTTGAAACCAAGCATTGTAGGAATGGATTCATACATGAACTTGAAAATGAAATTTCCTAACCTCTGACCAAAATTCATCTTGGGTAAAAATGGACCAATAGCTGCAGGGATGTAGCTTGGATTGCGAGGGTTCCCGTCCCAGTGTCCAACTCCAGCAGTCATAAGAGGAATGAAGGGTACATCAAGATAGTCGGCTAGGATTTTACTGCATGGATCCAGAGATTCCATTACAAACAAGTCGAAATTCTGTCTCTTTATGTAATGCATGAAGGCTGAGTTCTTGAGAATTTCTTCACAGTATTTGACAGATGTCCCCACAAAAAGATCAAAACGTTCTTTTAGTGGGGCGTTAAGCATGAAATCAATGGTGTCATAGTCACATACCGGTTTGAAATCTTTAGGAGCATCAAACTTCAAAAGTTCTATTGGATGCTTGGTCTCAGTGCTGTCATCTATTGAGCTGTCTTTCAATTGCTGATGGTGAGCATATTCTTCATATTGGTGACTGACCAACATGCTTACTTGATGTCCATCTTCTACCAGAATCTTAGCCAGCCTTTCACTGTTGAGGAGATGTGAATTCATACAATGTCCATATGGATACACAAGAATTCTTGAAGCCAGGCAGGTACTAGTGGATGTGTAGAACACTAGCAGAATAAGTATAGCTTTGCTGAACCAGGGTTGCTGCACAATGCCCTCCATTTTTGGATCTGCTGTCTGTCTGGGTAGCTCTTGGTATCTTTGAAGTTGTCTCTTTTGTCCTAAATCTGGATTCAGAGTTTTTCTCTTGAAATGTTCTCCCACATCAACAAAGTTAATAAACTTTTAACTATTCTTTTTGGATCTGCTATCTGTCTGGATGGCTCTTGGTATCTTTGAAGTTGTCTCTTTTGGTCCTAAATCTGGATTCAGAGTTTTCCTCTTGAAATTTGTTCCCACTTCAACAAAGTTAATAAACTTTTAACTTTTCTTTCTGGATCAATTCAGGTGAAGTCTTCTATATCACTCTAATTCAAAAATTGTTTCTTGCAATATATCTTTGAAGTTGTCAGTGTCTCAAAGGGTCTGCTTGCAATCTGAACCAAGAGTGAGCTCTTGGAGGTATTTATAGGGTGGCTGTTTGCTTTGTGTCTCAGATTTTATACTGGTTGTTCCCTTTGAGGGACACTTTTACTATTATTTCAAACGTTGAGTGAAAAGCTCAAAGAAAAACAAAACAAAGTCTGAGATCTAGTTTCATGACCATTTCATTCATAAAATTGTGATCACATGAAATTTTGAATAAGGGAGCGGGTCAAAAGTATATAATTTTATTAAACACTAACTAAGGGCACAAGATGGTGAACATACAAACTTGGAAAGTTGTAAATAGAATGATGATAAGTAATTTATATTATAAACAAATATTTCAAATTGGAGTTTTTGATTTTAATTAAATTTAATCTATACAAGGTGGTCACTGTTGCTTCCAGGTGTGTTATTACTATTTGTTTCTCCACATTGTCAGGAGAAGCTATGTGAAATGAATCTTTGAAAAAATGCATACAAAAAGTTATTCATTTATTTAATTTCTCCTTTTTCCACCATGTAAAAATGTTGCTATGAGTCACCATTTATAGCATTCAGTGTAGTTTGTTTTTTATATTGTCAAAAATATTGTCTACTTCTTTGACCTTAAAGTTCATAATTCTAGCTACATGATGTATTTGCGTTACACTAATTCACACTTATAATTCAAAATCTGACATTGTATTTAATGCATTACCTTTATTAAATGGTGCCATGTCACTAAGAATCCAATATCTTTGGTGCTAAATGTAGTACCAAGGCATTATTCTAGATTTGTTATCATCTTTGCTGGCTGGGTGAGATTTATAGGTCAACATTTTTTATATACTCCTAGGGGCCGATAGTTATATAATGATATCTGACTTCCTGTGTCAGGATCAGTAAAATCCTTTTCATTAAAGCATAGCATTTTACAATGTGGCTTCAATTTTAGAATGTGATAAAATAGCAAACTAGCTCTAACTTTTTCTAAGCATTACTTTGTGAAAGGGTGTATTGCTTTGTTTGGCACCAGTTTCAAGCATTTTCTCAAGGTCACTGATCGCCCCTATTGGTAGCACCTTTAATGACTTACATGAATACATGCAATGAATACATGCTCAGTGTCCAAAGATTACAATGTACATGTATAGTAAATGAAAGATATTTTTAAAAAGTGTTTTAATTTCATACTGTTGACCAAATTCAATCCTTTATTATCTTACTTTGTAATTTTTTGATAATTTTTTTCCATTGGAAAAACCCCCTCTTTATGTGTACGTGTGAGAACTTATTTACATCTTGTAGCATTGGCTCAGCCCAAATACTTTGGCTTGTATAAAGGTCAAATGCAAGAAATAATGGCCGAGGTTAGGTAGACTTTTGGAATCAATTTGAAAAGTTTTGAAACGTTGATATTGGCCATGGTAAGACACACTTTCGGAATCCATTCAAAATCTTGGATACACTTTTGGAATCAATTTGAAAAGTTGTTTTAAAAACTTTGATATCGGCCATGGATAGACAAACTTTCGGAATCCATTTGAAAACTTACATTACATCCATGTGTAAAAAAGTTTTTGAATCTGTTTAAAAATTGTGTCTTGCCATGACCAATGATGATTACTTTTGAGCTAATCTAACTACACAGTTGTTATGTCTCTGAATAAGTCTGGGAAAGGATTATTTTGCAATACATGTATTTGAAAAAGCCGACAGTTTCAAGGTAAATAATATAGTTACAAGTCAGATAAGTTTCATTTTGTTTACTAAGCAATATTTCGCTAAAACGGCATCATCGGGCAATAATGGTGCAAACAAACAAATACATAGCATAATGTAAAGACGAGAATGAATGGCAGACAAGACGAACAGTATTTTGCAACACATATGATAAATTCATTGTTGTAAATATAAAGCATTGTGAACTTCCTTTATAATTTTGAATTGAAAATAAGATGTGTCTGACCTTTTTGCACCTATTTATTTGGACTAGTTTGAAGACATTTTGGTTGATTTTTTCCTCTAAGTAAAGAACCATATAGAAATGGGACTCAAAGATAAAGAACAAGTGCATACAATTAAATTAGTTTAAAACCCTGATGATAAATATGTCAGATATTATGTTTCATATTTGTCAAGCAATGTCATTGATAAGGTATACATATATAGGTAACTGGAGCATTGAGCCAAGAAATATAACTTATTTTATTTGTACGTTGCAATTTAGTTTATATATATATGTAATACTACATATAAACATCCTTTAAATTAAAATACATAAGACATGATAAAATTGTGATATTGGATGAATAAAAAGTAACTAGACACTTTCTATATTGACATGTGCCCTTTTCTGGTCAAATCCGCTCTGTGCTGGTTTACAACCTATTCATCCATAAAGACTATTGTAGGCCTTAAGATATTGCACAATATAATTATTCCAAGCATGATGCAATAAAAATTGTCTTTTATGTAGCAGCTAAAGTCTAGATACCTTTGTGTACTAGGCACAGTTATTTTTGTACAAAAGGATTAAAATCATTGATTTGTAACATTTGTGTATTGGCCTCCCCATTTATAAACCTGCACAATATATATGTGAACTTTGAACATGAGTATTTTTTTGAATTAAATTCTTTTTGTGCCAACGTGAGTGTACTCTAGGTTTAAGGTTAAACAGTTCATTTTATGAAGTAATATCTACAAATATTTTTGAGTAAAATGTGCATTCATATTATTTTGGACATTTATCTATACTGTATACACATGTATACTGAAATTAGGTTTATGACATTTATTTTGTAGCCACAGGCAATTTTATATTCTGCTCTCTTTAAGTGATATTGCTTTTCATTCTGGTTTTTGACTGTTTCTTTTGACATATTTTCCCATTGGTTTTGATACATTTTGTTGTCAATGCTTGGTCTTGGTTTTTTTTAATCCAAAAGGCTAAATAATAATCCTTATTTTGACAAATTAATTTCACAAAAGTAACATCATTTGTAATTTCATAACACTTTTACAGTTTAACAAAACCATACTATAAAGTAATTATGATTTTTTGTGTATTTAATACAATTCTTGATTTTTATTGAACAAATTATGCAATAGTGATTTGATTTTCTTTGGTGAATTGCATGACACCGAGGATAGCACGTAAACGTCTGTGACTTATTTCCAATGTGGTCCTCTTTTTAAGGGGTCATTTTGGTATTGGTTTTAATGGTACACTGGAGTACCCATTTTTACCTCAATATTTTCATTGGTTGAATGACTGACAGTGACACAGTTTAAAGATGCTCTCTGATTGGTCACTAACATGTTCTGAAAATTGTATTAAATCTGTGAATGGAAACTATATTTTGGACAAATCATAGTAATTCACAACTTTGGAAACATCCCAAAGGTGTCTCAAATCAAAAACAACTATCATAGTTACACATGTTAATTGTGTACCTGAATTCAAAAGAAATCATTGGATTAAATTTAAAAGGATGATTCCTGTCACTCTTAGGGACCATGTCAATTTTGATTGATTTCATTTTATCTACTTGAACTGT
Organism: Pharyngocirrus eroticus; assembly: GCA_033118115.1. Classification (NCBI taxonomy): domain Eukaryota; kingdom Metazoa; phylum Annelida; class Polychaeta; family Saccocirridae; genus Pharyngocirrus; species Pharyngocirrus eroticus. Next base: position 30,176 of record JAVSBT010122212.1, read on the forward strand.
CTGAGAATACATTATGTATTGTGAATTATGAATGCGTTAAAAAGTTATTTCTATTTTTTCAATTGAACAATATATTGCCAATTATTTATGTATTTCTTCAGGTCTTTTTTCGGATTCATCTTTTAATCAAGAACCCAATTTAACTTGGATTGAGGACATATATATTTTACAATTTATTATTTAATTCTTTTAAGCTATTTCTGAAAAAGAATCAATATGTTTTATTCAAATTTTAAGATATAGGCTTATTAAACTTTGGAAAAATTGTAATTAACTAAACACTTCCCAGTCACTATCCTTGGAATTAACCTCACGACATGGTATCCCTTGTGGTGTAGATGTGGATTTATTTTTCCATCAAATTTTGTACAAAACATATTTTTTGTATTTTTTGCATACCATTTCAAAGCAAAGGAAATCATCAATTTACGTATATTGTTTTCCTGAAATGATATATGTAAATTTGAAAAATCAGTGCGGAAATGTAGATAATGTACCACTATACTCATTAATTTGAATACAGCTTAACAAAAAGAACAAACAGATTTGTTTTTGGTAAACAATTGGCCTCTGGCAAACTCCTTCGCCTGTAATACTTTGACCTATGGTGCTTACATATACTTATATTGTTTATCATAAACATGTTCATTCTTTCTTTAGTAAGTACTGTTTTTTTTTGTTTGTTTGTTTGTTTGTTTTTTTCTTTTTAGTTTCTATTTAATTCTCTTCCTTCCTTGTTTTAGTTTTTATTTATTGGGACCCCATTGGAAATAAGTCTCTGACTTTTATGGGCTATCCCAGGCAAATGTTACTTTTAAATATATCTTGTAAATCACTTTCTCTTTTTTTATTATTATCATCACGCTACTACATACTGTATTATTTTTGTATCTTTATGACATTTGCTGAATAAAATCAAATCAATCAATCAATCAACTATTTATTCACTTTTTGTATCTCTGTTTTTTTTCCTCATGGTAACTGTCAAACTAATATGTAATTGATGCACTTATTGGGTGTTTAATTTTGTTTAAACATTACAGGAATCATCAAATAGGATCCATTTTTCTTTGGGTCTACTCCTTTAGAATTTAAGGGTCTATTTTATATTGAATTCTTTTATTCAACAAATTCACTTATTTTTGTATGCTTAAAAATGATTGAATAAATCTCCAAACTAGACTAATCATACTACATAATGACAGATGTAATCCTTTTCTATCCATCTTAAGCTAACAAAGAGCAGACACGCACAAGTTTATTTTTCTGATAAAGAAACTGGTAACATTCTCTTAACAGTAGGTGCAAAAATATTCAATTATGAATTGTTAAAATATATTATTGAGTGTTACATAAAAAAATGAATCGTGTCTTTCCTTGAATCAAGGGTGTGATTGTATACAAGTCCATTCATTAACACTGTCTATTCACTCCCTTTCTGCACCAGACTCTGATGTTGGCTTCTTTAGGTGATAACTTTATTTGCATAAATCAGAATATGACTGGATTGAACTGGTTTAAGTTCTATTGACTTTGAAATGGTTTATAAATCTAATTATTCCACTGTTTGGATATGAGAGCAATTTTGTTTTGTAGTATATGTTAATTTTCTAAAATCTGCAGGTACCTTTACCTCCAACTATCCAAGAACAGTTTCCGGCTTAATTGTGTGTTCAATTAATTTATGGTCTTTAAAGGAGGGTAGAAAAATCAAAATAATATATTCATAAAGAGCGGTCGGATGTTTATTTGCATGGAAGTCCAAATGAAACGATTTGATTTTGCTAAAATTGTAAGTTATGATCAAAGCTATCAATATATATTTAGGCAGGAGTTTTATAATTTTTCGTTTTTCAAACATCGCCGACCCTGTCAAGTGCCAAAATAGAAAATAAAAATA
>JAVSBT010122324.1:0-15110 GCA_033118115.1 Pharyngocirrus eroticus
TTTTTCTTTCAGGAGATGAGGGTAGAACTAGTTTCAATTCCCCCCCCCCCCCCAAAAAAAAATAAAATAAAAAATAAAATAAGCAACCACAATGGAAACCACATTACGTTATCACATGAAGAATAAGTTTTATAAACTCATGTTTATCTTCTTATAACAAGTCTGTATTCCAAAAGGAAAATTTCCCAAAGAGGCATAATAAAGATTTCTTATTCATTATGTACATTTGACAGATCAAGGGAACAAATGTTACCAAACCCACAAAATTAGGCAAAAAGTCGTCAAGGTGTTCATTATTGAATGTTTCCTTGTTTGAATCTCAGTGTTATTGATGGTCAGGCTTCTGGGATTAATCTTACATCCCTCGATGAGAAAATCCAGGTAAATTCCCAATGTAAATTGTATCTAATCTAGCTCAAGACATTATCTAACCCAATCAAAATGATACCTACAAAGTATCCCTTCTAGTGCAAACCATTACCTAACTGTCCTGATTCTAGCAAATCTTTGTGTGTCTGTTTAGTGTAATGCCTAATTAACTGAATGAACTTTGATCCCTGGGAATGCTATCCTAGTAATCACAGACCACCTAGATAATCAATTATCTCCTGTGATATTGTCTGTGGGTTACTGTTTTCATTAATTAAATCCAAAGATAGTTCTGCAGTACAGCAGCTTCTGAAGAGTTATAATTCATCCAATATTTGCTGTTTTAGTATCACAGCCCTCAGTATTTAGATTTATTTAAGAATTTCCTAAAGTTAATGTTGTTTTTTCGTACTTTAACCATTCTTTTATTTATAATCATTTGCAATCCTGACTACAACTCAATCAATTTTTTCATTATTTGAAACATCTTCGTTCACCCCATTCCAAATTTGAAATGTTCCACAAAATGTAGTAAATTGGAAAATACGCTATCAATTTCTCCCTATTGCTCCTGCATAAAAAAAAGGACACAAACTTGTTTCTAAAAAAAGTTTTTTTTTATAAAACTATCTGAACCTCTTTTTGCCCTAAATTCTTCTATAAGTCAACCCCAAAATTCAAATACAGAAACCATCTTGTACTTACACATCACCACCACAAAGAGGCTCTTGCTGCCATACGCTCTCCTATCCCCGCCACCAGATGGCCTAAGCATATTGGAAGCTGAGCATGTGTAATTCCCCGCATCCATACGTTTGGCAGGCTTCATCATGTAATAGGGACCTCTATTCCCTGTGTCCTCCCCATCCTTGTACCACTCAATGTCTTGGAAGTTCACTGCAGGGTTTGCAGCAATGTTACAAGTGATGTTAACGGTTTCGTCTTCCTTGACGCGTAAATTCTCCCCGTTTAGCTGTCCCGTGTTTGTGGTTAAGAGAATCTCAGGTCCATCTAGAAAACACAAAGGCATACACATTACAAAAACTGACCTAAATATGAAATTATTGCATTGTTTTAATTCAGCTCAGAAACTATAAAAAAACTTGAAGGCATATTGGCCATATATAAGTAAATCTAGATTGAAGAATTTCAATTTTCAGTCAAATTCTAAAAAAAATCATCAATCAAGGCAACATTTTCCTCTACATTTCAAAGCAAATCACAAATTTTTAAGCAATTAATTAAATAAAAATAAACTATTTAATAAGGCTTTTCCCAAATCAATGTAACGCGTGTCATCAGTATTTTGAGATTCTAGAAAAAGTAAACTTACAAAGGACATCAAAGGTAACTGGTTCCCTCTTCACATTGACTTCATTTTGGGCTTCACATTCATAGATACCAGCCTGTGTCCTGTTGGCAGATGAGAACACTAAGTCTTTGCCTGTAACTGTAATGACAAAAGTGAAAAGGGAAGGTTATGGAGGTGTTTTTAAGTGAAAAGTTTATAATTCTAATCCAGGTTTCCATATTGATCTGATAATTGTTACATTTTATATGCGAAAAATGTTTCAATGAATAATGGAATAGATGGATGAATGAAAGAATGAATGAATGAATGCATTGATTAAAGGTATGAAGGAATGAGTGAAAGAACAAATGAATGAATAAATGAATCAATGAAGGAATCAATGAAGGAATAAATGAATAAGACTGATATAAAGGAAGACATAAAGCAAGAGAGACTGGTGGAAAAATGTGGATGAGCTAACCAAACACATCAGTAAAATGATCCCATGCTATAACTCCTTGGTCTGATCTGTGAGTTCATTTGGACCAATGTCAAAGGTTAGACAATCCTGACACCCCTGATGACAACCAGTCATGAGTCAGGGCGTTGGTAGTCCATAGCAATCTAGAAATACGATTCCTGATGTATGGGATAGGCCTGTACCCTAACTCATCCCTTATCAACACACTGACCACAAACCTTGTCTAAATGACCGTTTAATGACCAATAGAGTGTAATAGAGTGTATGTAGGTACTAGGTGAGATTATCTTTACCTTTATGTTGGTTTCAGGAATGTGTGATGCTGTGGGTCTTCTTCGTGAAAGGGGGGTGCAGTGAAATCATTTTGTTATGAGGAGGGTGAGGTGAATGATCCTTTGGTGCTTGGGATTTCATTTTCAGACATATTTGCTTGGGATCTGGGATAGGGGTTAGGCATTTTCAATATGTTAGATACATTTGGATTTGGGGATTTTTTTATGGCTAATTCGTAGGGATTTTGGATTTTGTTTTTTTTATTCTTTGGGATCATGGATATTGGTTTTTATTTTCTGGAAACCTACACTGAAAAGTCACCTTAGGAATTTGGTTGTGAACGTGTATGAACAAAAATCATCAATTCTCTATCATATTTGAAGTACAAATCCCAAGTGGTAGGTAGTGCAAAGAACTGTTTTATGGAATTGTAAATCTGAAACCATGGACACACTCCTAGAAAACAAAATCATCTTTCATTTATTTTTGTTACAAATTAACTTCAACTAAAATAAATGTTCTTGTCAGTTTCAAATTGTGTGTAGTATTCATTATTTTGACATACAATATATCTGGCAAAAGGTAAAAGAATACACCCACTACACAACCTTTATTGTGTCACAGGTATTTACCTGTTCATTTTTCCCTAGGATATCAATTTGTCCATACCAAATCTCTCCTAACACACAAAAAGTTTGAGTTCTATTCCTAAACCCTCTCATATACACAATCTAATACTTTGTAAGATTTGATTTCATCCAATTCTGAAAAAAAGTGATATCCCGCCCAAACAAAAAAAGATCTCATCAAAACCAGATTCTCAAATCTAATTTATATCACATTTACTTCTGTTTGATTCCTAGTTTGATCACAGACAACTCCAGAAGTAGTTTGAGATGCTATCAGTATGATGGATCATCCAGAGATCCAAAGATCAAAACACGGAATCTGTATATGACTGATGATCACACCTTCAACTTGGCGTAAAGTTTGCCATGAAATATCTCATCAAATCCTTTCCCAAAAAATTCAAAGCAGAAAATGTCAGAGGTCAAGCGGCTTACATTACTGTTAAAAGCCCTCGTAATTCAAGTCTGATTTCTGTGAAGGATATCTTTACAAAAACAAGCTCTGGGTGGATTTGGTTTCCTTGTTGAAACAAACCCCAAGAAGTTTTTGAGAGGTATCACTGATGATAAACTCATAACATCCTTTCCTTCTTCCTTAGATCAACTTATCTCCCCCCTTGGATTCTGTTTCTTTGTTTTAGATATGAAAACTCAATGAGAGTCAAGAGGGTATCAGCCTAGTCACATGTCAAACAATTCTACAATGGTGTCATTTTGATACAAAATCAAAGAAGGTACAGGTCTGAGATTATTGATGAAATGAGAAGAGAACCAAGCAGATATCAGTCTGAAAATGTGTTGATCAACTTTAACTATGTATTTTCTATTGAATATATACTTAGTGTATCTGTTCAAAATCCCCAAGTTGTGTCTTTTTAAAACAAAATTCAAGAAGGTATGAAACTATTGATGATATAAGGGAATCAAGCAGATATCAGTCTAAAATTCTAGGGATGTACTATTTTAAAAATACATTGAGAATCATGAGGGTAACTGCCAAAATCCCCAAATAATAATTTAAAAAATGATAAAATCATAGAAACCAAAGCACACAACATTAATTTCTTTTACATTTTTTTCCTGAAATTAAGACTCCCTAGAAGATGAAAGGAGATCAATTACAGGTGGGTATTTCTAGGAGTTGTTTACATTTCCCTGATTATCACTCACATGTAGAAAAGACAACAAGCCTGTGGATTATCTCCTGATTAGAAGCCCCATTAAACAAAACACACTGGCCATGAGATACTGAAGGGGGGTACTACAGAATCATTCTGAACACTTTAACATAAATATTGTATTTCAAAACAGTCATCTTAAGACTTCTACATGGCTCTGTGAGAATGCATGAATGTAGGATGAAGTGTCTGTACCTCATTTAAAAAAATGTATTGAAAAATTCTATATTTCATACTTAATTATAATCTCATTCTTTCCAAAGTGTCATGGTCTAAATACATGTATACTATCACCAAATGTTATAAAAATGTTGCTATAACTAAAAAAATCCAAGAAATTCCCTGTGTATCCTTAAGTAAACACTGATTCCTGGATCAATAAGGAAAATTAAGATAAAACCCTGGAGATTGTAAGATTTTGGTATATCATCCACACATTTTGATTGGACAGTTGGAGAGGTAGTGTTTGAAGTGGTTTTGAGTGTACGTTTCTCTTGTTTTGGAATTTCAAAGAGAATGTAAACATGTTACTGGTAAAACAAGCAGTGCATATTTCAAAATATTTAAAGAAATGTACTAAAGAAAATAGTGATATTGTATCCCATTCAATTTGTTTTTGACCTATTTAATTTGACCTTTGGCTCAGCTGTGACCTTCTTGATCATAGTCATCATCATAAAATGACCTTTTACAAATTTCCTAAAGATATTTGAGGTATATTTTTGTATGAAATAAGTTTTGAATCAAGAGGCTGTATACAACAGAATCTCAAGTTCTGTAAGGATGTGGAGGGGATCAGTCTGCAACTAATCCCAGTACAAGTACACTGTTGTCTTAGTATGGGTAGGATATCAGTCTTCATACACACCCATCCATCACTTCCTAGTGTAACGGTGCTGCATGGCTGTCAGTGGTAATCACTTTCATTGCCTCCAGGTGGCTATGGGTCATGAAATCCTAATTGTGCAAGAAACAGTAGCCATCAGTCTGGTACCACAACCTGTCCACCAAGATTTCTACCTTTGTATCTATATGAAACTTGACTATTCTTGGGAGTTCCCTTTCTGGAATTTTTGTGGATGTTTAGAAAACATTGTTTTTTATTGTTAAATTGTTTTTCTTGTACAGATTTATTTGGGGTCAGAGGACAAGAAGGCACACACTGTCATTATGCAAACTGTCTTGAACCTCATTAAAAAAAAAGTTAGTCTGGTTCCATAACCTGTCTCTAGACCATCTACCTTGGTGTCTGTATACAAGCTGACTGTTTCTTGGGAGTTTCCTTCTTTATGTATTATTCTAGGCAGTCTGGTCCCATAACCAACCTCTACACTACCTACCTCCCTGTCTATCTAGCATCTGTTTTCATTGTGCCTGATTAAAGAGGAGAAGCCTATCTATCTAGTTTTTCTAGGACTCTTTTTTTCTCTTGATGTCTGTTTTCATTTATTCTGACAAGGATGGAAGAAATTCAAACTGTGCATGAACAAGGAGAGGAATTGGAAAAATATGTTACCAGAAAAACTCTCTTTCCATGAGAAATATATAAACAAAGGAAAACCCCAAGAAATTCAGATGGGATTTATTTTTTGTATCCAATCAAAAATTAAAGGTCTTTCATATCTATGAATAAATATATTTCACTAATGACATATAAATTATTATTTGATTTAGAAATATCCAAACTTGGTTGGCCCATGTGCTTCTTATCTTCTGCAGAAATCTTAATATTTAGAAAGGATAAACCTCTACTATTCAACCAATACATATTTTTTTCTTGTGATATACAACAGATGTGATAAAATGAACTTTTTGTATCAAACACAGCGTTGTTCAAAAAGCAAAATAAAATATCAAATTCACCATTTCAAACATCTCCACAGATCAGAAATGACAAGAAGCTGACCATTCTTCAAGATACCACATGTGGAGCTCTCATGTAACAGAGGTCAGAAAAGCATACAGGCCTGTAACTGATATCCTGTCCATGGACAAAGCACTGTTTACTTGGCTTGTTTTCTAAGGAAACCAGTGGGGTACAGTTGTACAAACAGTTGCATTAAAATCAGCTCTGACACTCTGAGACCAGAAGCTATCAATTTTGATTAGATGTACTTCATACCTGATATAAATTAGATTTGAAATCTAGCTGTGGTGTTCTTTATAAAAGGAACCATTTCTTACACTGTAGATTTACATCAACATTTTCTTTGTTTGTTAGAGATGTTTATAGCCGTATCTTTTCACTGATTAGTGTTGAATCCTCTGCAATATTTTAATTTTAATTTGAGCCTTGTGCAAAAAAAAGAAACCTGATATTTTGTCTACAATGTAAAGTAATTATTAAACGCAAGCTGTTTCTATACATTGAAGCTAAGCAAAACATAAGTCTATATAACAATTCTGGTAATGGTATGAATGTGTCCCACATAATCATGAAAATCAAACACAGAAAAAGACAGTTTTTACTTCAACACTGTCACGAGTTCACAGAGTAACAAACATAAATTGTAACCATTTTTGACTGATATATATATATATACTAGTAAGAGACAAATAAAATTAAAAATTGGCAATGAAAAAGATATTGCCACAGAAGTTATTCAAAAACTAATGAATTATCAAACCGTTCCTGTGAACTTCCTTAAAATTATTTTATTGACACACCAGCTCCTCCTAGTGAGATCTATTCATTTCTTGCCCCACTCCAAACCATTGTATCATCAAACATAAGCCCATCTAACAAATAATAGAAATAATTAGGCAACACAATAGCCTTTCATTACAATTACAAATCACCCTATTATTGCTCACACACTTTCAATTAAACCTTTCCTTAATTATTCAGACACTTGTAAGGTAGAAGAATATTCAAGTCTGTTACATAATCATTCTAGAATCTTTTAAAATACCAGTGGCTACACTATGAATGTGAAGTACTTGAGACGTAACATTTCTCATAGTGTTCAGATGTATCAGGGCTAAGGTCACAGGTAGGGGTCAATGTGGAATTTAAAAAAAAATATTCTGAAGGTATGGTTTTTCAGGCCACTTTTGACAAATATTTAAGCAAAAAAAACCTAACCATATCCTTAAAAACTGGACAAAAATGACAAATAAACTACATATATTATAAAATAACTGCAGTTCTGGCATCCATTATTTAAAATGTTTCAAAGGAATTCCTATGAGGTAATCCTTGAATGGCTAGCTTTTCAAGTCCCTTTAATGTTGTGATATTTCGACCTCAAGTTCAATGATTTTTATTATGATTTAAATTGAAAAGTTACTATTTCCATTGTGACTTGGTGTTAAATCTGATATAATCATTCAACAATCATTATCATGGGGAGTTATTGTCATTTTTATAATGACTTTTTACACTGATTTCTTAGGAATATCCATTTGATTTTGGTTCAAAAGCCATTGACTTTTAGAAATATCCAATCAAATTAAACCAATACTCCTTAAATGGAATCGCTTTCCAATTATCAATTAAAATGTATGACATAAGAATCAGAATGGAAGATATCATGCAGAGTAATAAACAGCTAGAAGCAATTAATTGATATTTAAAAGTTGATGTCTCATGTCTTATTTACCATTTTTTGTTAATTCTTTTATTTGTATTTTTATCTTCTTTTTTTTTGTAGGGGGGAAGGATCTAATATTAATATAAATTCATACATTATCTATTCTAATTAAATTTCCACCTGGTTTTTTAAATATTTAAGGTGCATATTTTTACAAGTAGATTTTTTGATCATGCTGTTAATGTAGATTTGAAGGTATTCCAGGCCTTGAAATCTAGATACGACCATGTCGCAACGAGTTGCGCGAAGGATTTTGGTTCCTTGGTGCAATTGCTTTCTTTAGAATAGACTCTGAATAATTACCAAATAACTGAAATAAGAAACCACGATCTAGGTTCCAAGGTGACACAAGCAAATTAAAATGGACATTTCAATAATTCCGCACTGCCCAATTAATTTCATATTTTTCTATAATCTACCTGTACAAAACGCAAACATCCAAACCACTCCAAACAGACCTCCCAATGTCTCTATACCATAGCTCTATCTCACACTGTTTGCCAACACTTTCACACTGAATTTATTCAAACTTTTTTCTCTGTTGACTGTCCATACAGTTTACCATTAGTCGTACAAAAAACTACAAAACGCCTTAAGTTGACAGAGGAGTTGATTTTCTTTTCCTATTAAGAGAGATTTGTTAAGATAGGGAGCAGCCATTGTTGAGATAGGGAGCAGCGCATATTGACTTAACCACTGAAAAATAAGGAAAAGCTCCTCTAACAATACATGGATCGATAAAACGGTCAAACTTCATAATGTAGGATCAAAACACCAATAGGCTTTGTGCGTAAGTTGTATTATGGACAAGACAATATTAGGACCAAGCTTATAGATTTGGAAATATTAATTTTTACATCAATTTCTTGCTAATCTTAAACATAAAATCCACGAATCACCGAGTTTTTTATGTAATAAAAAATAAAATGTCTTAAAAATGTGATTTTGAATTTCATGATGTTGTTTTTTATGTTAGCAAATCTTTGCACATAGTTTTTGACATCTTGAGGTTTTTGCAACTTGAAGATGTCAAAAAACATAAACGGAAATGTTGTTAGCATAAAAAACAACATCATGAAAATCCTACTTTTCCGACTTTTTATTTTTTTTAAATGTAAAAATCATCTCAACTCCCTCCCCTTGGATAATGTTGGATACCTTAAGCTGCATTGGTGCCCTTAAACACTACTAAACACACATGTAAAGCATTTTGATTCTACTATAATTGGTCCTTATAGTACTATCTTTCTTCACAATAGATAGTGTATGTTGTAATTATTCCTATCAGTAATTCCAATGATATGCTGTAGTAATTTATTCAATCTGTAAACTAATCAAAATAATGACGCCAAAGTGTGGGCCAATCCTATTGATGGAATGCATACAGGGGAACCTTCAATAAAGACCCACACCAATGGGGCTAAGCTGGAGCCAAGTGTGGGCAAATCCTATGGATGGAATGCATACAGGGGAACTTTCAATAAAGCCACACACCAAACGGACTAAGCTGGAGCCAAGTGTGGGACTGTCCAATGGGTGCCATTCCCCATGGAAGTGATGTGTATAAAACCTCTGAAATGGTCCACAAACAGGCACTATAGCATGTGAACCTACCAGGATTGGATGTTACCTCAATGCTAAACAAAGGTATAAAAATCCATGTGTTTCTATAAACAAATTGAATGAAACACCACATAAGTTAACATCCAAATTAGGAAACCTGAATTCAACAAAAAAAACACACAAACAAACTAAGAGTCTGGTTCTAAACTTGGACCCCTCAAGAGTGAGGTTTGACCATTCTACCATTGAAAACTAACTACCTTCCAATCCTGTTATTGTCTATTATTGCCTATTAAATTGCTAATTGTCTATCTTTATTCCTCTTTATTCCTCATTCCTTTTGTAATCATTGCAAGCTGATACCACACCACACCACACACACACATACAAATCATATTTTTTTGAAAAAAAATCTGATAGAATTTAATCTCACAAATGTACTTGGCAATATTGGATTTTGATTCAGACTATAAGATATTGCAATGATATATATATAAGGAATGTTATTGAATATTATGGAAGGTAAAATGAGACAGCGCCACAAAATGACTTATTTCATACAGATGAGCAACGGTAGCAATGTTTTCAAGATAACTTTAGGGTTAAAGAAGTGAATGGATGAACAAAAATCCATAAAAAAAACATTTGGGGGGAAGAATTTTAGCTACTTTTATATTGGAAAACTTGGGGACCTTAATTTCAGAATATGCTACATTGAACACATTTCAGTAGCAAATTTGCTACATTGACAATAACTGAAATTTGACCATTTCAAAACATCCCCAGCAATACGAATCCATGGTACTATTTTACAATGTTATTGACATCCAATGCCATATTGACTCATTATACTGTAGACTGTGCTATTTTTGTACATATTGACACATGTCTCTACCTGTCAATCACTCACATCAAGGTCAATAAAGACATCTCAGGATGTCAATAAAGACATCTCAGGATGTCAATAAATAAAGCACTGAAGACACACAAGTAGTATAACATCAATGGAAAATGTTATCACTTCAAAATCTTTTCAATTTTGAAAGCTATCAATGTCAAACTTGGCAGTGTTTTTTTTCAGTTTTCAATGATTATTTATGTTTAATCAACTTCAAACCTATGGGTTAGCCGTCCCTATAATTCATCATTTTGCATATTTTGAGGTTGTTGTATTTTTTAACTTACATTACTTATATCTAGGTCCCATTTCACTTTAAAAATGCTTTAAAAATCTTCTGAACTTCCGAGTATAGTAAATTCTAGCAATGTTTATACCTTTGTCTGATTCTTAGCAATTTTTCTCTTTTTACATGCATTTAATCTATTCTTTAGGGGAGTGAGGCCATTCAGCATTGCTAACATTTCCATGGGACCCTCCATATTTAATGCTAGTTCCCATATTGTCCTTATCAAAGGTCACTAAGTTATGAATCCTATTTTTCCTCCAATTCAATTGACTTCATTTTCACATTTCTACTCCAGACAAACACTCAAACTTCAAAAAGAACACTCCAACCCAAGGTCAAAGGTGATCTTTTCTATTCACTCTTGATTCAATGTTATTTTTTACTTCATTCTTTCCACATCTTGGTCTCCAATTGTCACCATATTGTACCTGCCATAAGAAAACATCCTTTTTGACTTGATTTTTTTGTGTTCCCTCCGATCTTTTTAAATCATTTTATCACCTTATTTCATATGGTAATCCCCTCAAATATCTCACCAATTGTTGACACTTTTTGTCCCCATGTTAACAATTTCAAATCATTTCCATATTGAAACCAAACACAATAGGAAACTTTTGCTCCTGATTTTGTCAGTCTGTAGACAATCAAATATGAGTAACCGATGGGATTTTTGCTATTATTTCCTACTAAAATACAAGCTAATAAACCCGATATTATTTATAAACCAACAGTAAGTTTGTGAGCATGTATTGAGATATGAAATGATAACAAAAAAAATCAAAACAGGTTACTCAAGTTTGATTATCAACAGACTTAAAAAGATCAGGAACAAAGGTTCCCTGTTATTTCCATTTTATTCAATTTCAAACCTTATCTCCTTTTACTAACAAGATTACGGTATGTTTTTCCTGTCTGTTAAATATTTGTCTGATTTTTTACCCAAAAAAATTGTAGAAAAGAAAACCAATCATGAAGTTGGCCTTGATATCTTGAATCATGATACTTCATATTTTACCTGCACTAGATGCAAATGTTTAAAATAACCCTGTGCTATTCTGTCAGACTTATATTAAAAAGACAAAGAAGGAAATAGATTTGATACCATGTAAACCTGTAATATGAATCATAATTCAAGTTTCATGTTTCATCTGTTGCTATAAGTCTTTGGAAAAATATCAAATTATCATTGCAATGATATCAAATTCAAAGGCTGCTTCACAACAATGATATAATAAAAGATAGTCTATTATGATAGAAACCATATACAAATAACTAAAAAGGTGATCCTTGTCCTTTAGGCAAATCAAAAATGCTGTGTTATTTTTATGGGAACCGCATACTAGTACTCAGCCATTTTCCTTTGGTGTTTACCCCAGGAAATGTTATATTCAACATAAAAGAAAGTTTTGATTTACAATTTTACTATGACAAAAAACCCATTAAAATCACTGTAATCTCACTGTGCATGCTGTACCAATGAACAAGGCTAAAAAAGTCTGGAGTTTTTTATTAGCTATAGAACCCAATCCAATCATAATATAACACACATCACAGCTCTAACCAATTCTTATTCAATCAAATCTATTTTGTCCAATGGATTGATACCATGAATAATAATCCTTCTAATTCAGGAGAAGGTGTTGGTTTTTCTATTTTATCCTATTATATTCTATTCTGTCTAAATCTGTATCAAGCAGCTTACAATAATATTATTATAAGCTTGGGATCATACAGTCATAGGATTAAAGGATAAAAATGTGCATGTCACACTATGGCCACATGGCTATCAGTGTGAGGCTCTTTGTAGAAAACTCTGTGTATTCCAAGGGTGTATACAGGGACTAGCAATTGGTTTTGGTGTGTGTGGGGCAGAGGTTGCTGTCTTGGGTCCAAAGAATAAATGTTACTGGGATTTTCAGAGGGAATACTGAACCCTTTGGTAAAAATGAAGAGTTCCAAAAGTATTAGTAAGATCTGTGTTTTAAGGAGTCTAAAGAATTCATACAATCCCTAATGCTATACCTGTACAGGTAACACAATAACACCATCTGTAATAATCACTTATTATGAAAATCCACACTAATCCTACAAAAGATTACTATTGTATTAGAAGACTTCACAATCCCTACAGAATCATGTTACTTATTCACAGGTGTATGGAATCCATTGAGGCTGTCATAGCTGGTCCCCAGATGTCAAATGTTAAACCCTAGGCCTTGGTACTATAGGGGTATCATAGTGGTAACAGCAGGAAACAGGACTGTGATATTAGATGTTTCCTTTTGATGTTGTATTGGGGTTTGTGTAAGGGGATCTGTCTGGGGATTTGTACTCTGATAGGGTCTGGATGTGGTATTACAATGTGACAATGTCTATTTTGTTCCAATGCCATATATACTAGAACACCATGTACATTGTGTACCTCTTTATAAAGCATCTCCAAATATATTCAAATAGTTGCTTTTATTCTTCTTTATATTAAATACTGCTACTGAGACAATTCCATAAAGTGTGGTATCTTCACAAAGGGTGACTTCAATGCACAGATTTACTGTATCATATTCAATCCAACTTTCAGATAACAAAAAAAAAGTATTATCAACTTTTAATCCTATAACTAGTCTCACATCAAAGGATATCACCTTTTGGGGTTTTTTCAATAGAAGAAAAAAATCTACACCAACAAAAAGAACCACACAAAAATACTCCAATTTAAACCTCCATTTTTTTCAATTCAAATAACAAACATACCACCTCATAAATACCACAAACGAAAACCTAATATTCAATTTGTGGAAATGTTCTTCATTTTTTTCTCTATAAAATTCCATTCTAATTCATTCATTCAAACCCAAATGACATCCGCTATAACAGAATAAAGAGATATGTCAACTGGTGAGGTGTTTTTTTTTTGTTGACATAAGAATGGGATAATGTCATTGAATTTCCTATCATTGATACTTCACTACGCGAGTACCTTTGAGAGGGTTCACAATTGACACATAGTTGTATTCTAGTTCAATGAAAGAATAAATATTTTGTTGCAATAGTTTGGGGTTTTTCTTATCAATTTTTCTTCAAAGTGTAAAAGGATTTCATACATGTATTTGTTTTGAAGCCTTTCATGGATTAAAGGCAGATTCATAGAATTGATTGTTGAATATATATTGAAATGTTTGACTCATTTGTGGAAATAAGTGTAAAAAGGTCATACATTTTTATTTTACATGACATGAGTAAAATAGACAAATCTTGATTGGTGGTGAACATTTTCTAGATGTTAATGATATTATGGCTAATGCACACAGTCCAAATCATAAACAGCCAACAACACAACCACCAAACCTTGACATTCAACACATCATCGATACCAAGATGCCCTCTAGCGAGGATTTTTACAAATCAAATCTCTACTTATGATCCAAAATTACCTAAAGGCAGTCCTTTAGCTGGATGTCTAACTCAATGACAAGTTATATTACAAAAAGGTCCTAGAAAAAGGTTAAAATTTTAAATGTTTAGAAGAGGAATATGGATAAATTATTTATCAAACCACCATTTCTTATTGTGATATTTCATATTGACAAAAGACCAAACAACAAGAAAACTACCTTGAAATTGCCACCAGTTACACCCCAAACTAAATGAAGCTATTTCCCATTACCTGGAACAATATATCAATAACTACTACTACCCCTAAAGCAAATAAATTAGATTTTACGACTACAGCAATTTGTACAATAAAGGGCTCATAAAAATGTAATTATGACAGCGGACCATAAATTTATCAACGACATGCCAAAACATCACCTGAATGTACTTCATCTCAGTAACTTATTGTGTTGTGTTGTAAAATAAAAAGTTATGTTCCAACAAGAGTAGATTGTAGTGCATGGTTGACCATATTGACACTCTAGATCAAAAATTAACCAAGTCATTTTTTGATGTTTTAAGATAATGAGGAAAACATTCAGTTTCTTTTTAGACAATTTTACCCATTTAGAGGGACAACTTTTATGAAAGATAACACCAGGATACACAAAAAGTAAAATTAAAATAATGATGGAGTAAAAGTTTATCACCTTTGGAACATACGTTTTTTTGAAATAATTGCTTGCATCTAAAACGACGTTTCAGCCTTCACTAAAGGCCTTGATCACTTTTACTCCATATGGATCTTGGAACCAATAACATATTTACCACTAATATAATGATGCTAAGGATATTTTTGGGAGACTTTTGGGGGACTGTGGTTTTAGTAAATTCAATGACTTAGAAAAGGTGTACTAAAATACCAAGAATTCTAGACTTTTTTTTTACTATTGTGATATATAAATAGAAAGGTTGGCCATGATTTCATGCATACAATGGCAGTCTTGAAATCATTTTTATCAAAAATGACTTTGGCAATTT
Organism: Pharyngocirrus eroticus; assembly: GCA_033118115.1. Taxonomy (NCBI): domain Eukaryota; kingdom Metazoa; phylum Annelida; class Polychaeta; family Saccocirridae; genus Pharyngocirrus; species Pharyngocirrus eroticus. The sequence continues at coordinate 14,978 of JAVSBT010122324.1, forward strand.
TCTCTCCAGAGTGTCAATATTTAAAAATCGATACATCTTCTGTTCACACAGTATTGTTCTGTAGGTTATTCACAGTTGATTTCATCTAAAGAATTTCTATTACTTAACTAAAACACTAGGGGATTCTCTTCAT